>BRDA01009201.1:0-14943 GCA_036984385.1 Crenuchus spilurus | reverse complement strand
ACATACATATGTGTAAATGAAGGGTTTGCAGTAATGTTATGTTTTCTTTAAGTGTTAATGAAGTAGTTTAGTCAGTTGCTGGAGGGACAAAAACAGGCTACTTTTATTTTCTCTTCTTCAACATCCGTCTTCCTCGTTAGTGTATTTCATGTTCATATTTAGATATGACGCGTTCTATTGAGTGAGGCCTAGGCTGCTAACCACTATCACACATACGCGTGTCGAATCGATTGTTCATCCGCTCGATGCGTTTGCCCTAGAAGCCTGGTGACGTATTTGCGAGTGTTTGTTCACTTTTCAATCGTATTCGTAAGTAAGAAAACATAATATTTCAAAACGTATCCGTAATAATTTAAGTCTTATACATACGTGTACGATTTAGTTTGTGCTTGTGTGAATTTTTTACAGTGATCTTACTCCATAGTTAATACGACTTCTGCTCCTGAACCTCTGCGAACAGCGTCTGCTGGACGTCACTTTCATCATATACTGGCTTTCGGCGAGTCTGACGCCGAAAAATACGTACAAATATATATTTTATTTGAATATTTCAAGCTCACAATAATCTTCAAATTTAGAACCACTATAATAAAAAAGAACGAAAACAAATAAATACAACTTCAATTAAATACTTATAATTTTTTTTCCCAAGCCACACGGAGCCGCAGTGTAAGGATGAAAGAGCCACATGCGGGTCTGGAGCCGCGGGTTGCCGACCCCTGCACTAGATCAACACACTACATACCCAATCTACAGCCAGGGGCGAATTTGGAAGTTCTGGGGCCCCAAGCAATGTCATGTCTGGGGGCCCTGATCAAACGGAATCTTTTTTATAGTTAGGGTGCGGTCCAGGCTTAAACATAAATTAAATTATTATTGGTTACTAATAAATCTTAATTATTATACTGTACATACATTTTAAACATTATTATTAATAATATTTTATTAGGAATTACTAGTTACTATTAATAACTAGTACTAATAATAACTATAATAATAATAATAATTATTATTATTATTATAAAAAATAATATGAATCATTAATAAAATATTAATTATTAAATATTAATAAACTGTTAAAATCATGTCATGTCAAATCACCCAATTCTGTGTTACACCTGGATCAACTTCACTCCAATTCATTAGCACCAAGTTTGCACTTATGCTTGGAGTGTATAGTCAATAGACCTTTTTTTACACATAATTGTCATTTTTGAGTAAAAAATAAGCAGAAATTCTGAATTATTTTGACAATAGTTCAACTTAGAGGCATGTAAATGGATGGCTTTTCACAGACTGGTAGTCACACACACACAGACACAGATTCTAATGTTATTGGATTTTAATATGAAACCTCTGATATTAAAATACGTCTATCTGATGTGAAACAGGCAGAACAAACATACATGTTAACAACTTACAGCAGGTGAACATGGACTACGGGCCAAATCACAAAACACTGGTTTGAAAGTCCAGACGCTGTTTGATGGAGTGACCTTTGGGACGGCCAATCACTCATTAGCATGAAATGGCAGAGCCAATCGATGAGCTTGTGAGAGGTCTAAAGAGAAATAGGCTTCCAACTAAGTGGCCGTTTTTTGCTGGGTCCTAGTGCTCGACCTGTTCCTTTTTAATATAGTTTTAATATAGGTCCTTTTTAATATAACATTGTTTTTGGATGGAAAAATCTGCAAAAAACCAAAACTGTCTTTTGAAAAAGCCGTTGTCCCCCACCCCCAAATTACACCCGTGGTGTAGGTATCTCTTTAGTGTGGAACAACAAAAACAATTATGCGTTTAGCTTTTTTTTTCCCTGCCAACCTCTTTTGGCCAGCAGGGGGCCTCCTGATCTCTGGGGCCTCAAGCAATTGTGTGGTTTGCATGTTGATCAAGTCCGCAACTGTCTACAGTAATAACCATAAATTCATATCAGTCTCTCTGGTGACTAAAAACAGATCTAGCCTAACGTGCACAGTTAATGCATGTTCAAAGTCAATTACGATTACAGTATAGCAGGGAGCGACTGATAAAAATCCACATGTAGTAGATGACTCCACTAAGTGCAACTGCCCCCTTTTCCATGGTTACCTCACAACCATATCCAGTATTATTGAAGAATAAAGAGTGAAGGCTAACTGAAAGCTGTCATGGTGAAGAAAATGAAGAGATGTAAAAAAAAGTAAAGTAGTTCATGTTAAAGTAAGCAATAGCCAAATAATTTCATTTTGTTTTGTTGTAGAGATGGAATTATGTTTGCTATTTGGGTGTTTGCCAGTTTGATGATAAAAATTTGGTAATTCTAAGTTCAAACTCTAAGGAATTAAATTTTTCAGATCATGTAGAACATGAGGGCAGTTTTCTTAGAGGCAGCTTGCAGTGAGGCAGGGACTTGAGTTCCACCTGTGGTAGAGTCAGAGGCTATCGCTTGTCTTTTCCTTTGGATAAAGGTTGTTTAAAGGCACATCTGATGGCGGCCGCAGATAGCTGCCACTCTGACTGTGGCACCAGGCTGTGCCGTTTGTTCACTGTCAGCCCCCCGTCCAATCCCAGGATCAGAGGGGCCAGTCTCCTGCCCCAGTCATAATAGACCCTGATGGCAGCCTGGGCCTGCTGGATACACTCCATCTGCATCTCCCTCTGATAAGATTACACACACAACTGTTTTCATTCAGTATTTGTGTAAACTGTGGAGGCGACCCCCCCTCCACAGAACGTTTGTACAGGAGAAGACTGCTTGTGGCATCCTCTTAAGCAAGAACAGAGTCATCTTCCAGCATGTAAACAGTCTGTAAAATGCTTGCATGACCAGAGTTTCTCAGTGGATGAAGAGAAAACATCTCCAGGGCTGCAATTTATCTTCACTTGCTGCTATCTTCTCATTCTGAGTAATAGTCAGACCGGCCACTGCCACCAAGAGATTTGAATACAAAGCATTTCAGTGCAGTGCTGTCATTGCTGTTTGGACATTTGCTGCAGAGTGTAAGATCATATGGACATCCCCTGACTGACTCACGTGAATAGCTCAGCAATTCCTAGTGCCACAGAATAATGCGGTCACCTTGAGTGAGCCAAACAGAGAGCATAAACTATGTGTTCAGGGCAAACAAACTAACCATAGCATAAAAAAAACAAAAACAAAACATTTGGCACACAAAAGGAAGAAAGACACAGTTCATCCCAGGCATGAGGGAGGTTCAAACAGCAGGACAAAGGGTAGAGCGCGATGGGCCAGATTTGGCAGTCTCTCAGTCTCCCGATAAGAATGGCTTGTTGAGAGGTAAAGAAAAGAATCTCTGACACACATCTGCGGGGCCACACTGAACTGCAGCTGATACAGTGTAACAGGAGCACAGCGGTGCATCTACGCAGAGATAAGAGCGCGGCCCACCGGTGATAAGCAGCTCTTCCCTCAGATTACATAAGAACAGCAGTAGCACAAGCCTCTGAGCCTCTCCATCCACACGCGCAACAAAGACTCAGACTCGTACAATACCAGAAGCATCTGATGGGCAGGATTAAAAACATATCTAAAAGGCGCCATGGCAAACTCTCAGAGACTCCACTTCGTCTAACATGCGCACGTGTTCACAGACACACACAAACTCTTTCAGCAAGCTTCTGTTGTCCCAATGATGGATGATGTCATTTAGGTACACTATATGGATAAAAGTATTGAGACTCCTGATCATACATTGTTTCTTCTAAAATTAAGGGTATTAAAAAAGTTTATCCTGCTACTAGATTTTGGATCATTTCTGTGAGGATTTCATTTGTATTCACTGACAAGAGTGTTAGTCGGGATGTTGGCCCAACTCATCCCAAAAGTATTGGATGGAGCTCGATCATTTCAGAGAACAGTTTCACTGCTCTACAAATCAGTGCTGGGCTTCATACCCCTCTATCCTTGCATTAGACATGGTACTAAGTAGGTTATTTTTATCTGCTCCAGAGAGTCATATTCTATTGGCAGTACTTATATACAGGACTAGATCAATTGCCTGTGCATTTGTACATCTGTGTCAGCAATGAGTGCAACTTAAAGTAGCTGAATGCATTCATTAGAAGGGATATGGATATATAGTGTATAATAAAAATATATTTGAAAAAATAGAAATGAAAAATTATGGGAAAAAATATGTGCTTGGCATTTGATTAAGCATCATCAAAGCTTCATTTTTCTAAAGGTTGTGGTGTAGCAATGGCAGAAAACCAAACTTGTTGCAATATGATGCTTTTCAGTCTGTCCAGGCGGCGGCAACTCTGTCTTTTCCAGTCTGGGGTAAGTGGATCACTGTGAGACACTGACAGAGTTACAGTCAGTCATCAGAGGAATCAAACCTCAAAACACAACTGAAAACCCACACAATAACAGGATGGAAGCTGATTGATTACAGGCGTACAAACTGTCTTGGCTGAATATCTTTTCTACACTGACTGATCTTACAGTGATACCACACGATTGTTTAAAATGCACATACACTAACTGGCCACATCATTAGCAAAAGATGAGTTACTCTCTCTGACTTCACATCTACAAGGTAGGTCTGTCAATAGAGTGGACAGTGAGTTAACACAGTGTTTAAAATCACCACTCTCACTTGTGTCACACACTAACACACCAGTGTCACTGCAGTGCTGAAGATAATCCGCCACCCAAATAATACATGCTCTGTGGGGGTCCTGACCTTTGATGAACAGGTGAAGTGAGGCTAACAAAGTATACAGAGAAACAGACGAACTACAGTCTGTAAGTGTAGAACTACAAAATGCACCTATGGTCAGTAGCTGATAAAATAATGAGTGATACAAAGCATGTGTAACTAATGTTTTTTTGTTCATAATATTTCAAGCTATTTTTGTTTTAATGTTGATATTGTTTGAATATTAATTTATTCAAACTCCAAATTAAATATATCTAAAATAAATAAAAAAAATTGGATTTCTGATTGTCATGAGCTTTAAGCCACACTAATCAACACAAAACTACTTGAAATGTCACTTCATGTGTAATGATTTTAAAATATTTGATAGTTTACATTTTGAATTAAATTCTGAACATCAATGCATATTTTCACAATATTCTCAAAGCATTTTGTTCTGGGATGGTACTGCTCTTACCTTCCAGGTCTTTCCCCAACTTTCTAATCTCCTTGGTAAGGTCCTCAAACTTAACTTGGGCAGCAAAGAATACATCTTGAGGGTCAGGTAATGGAAAGACACAGTTTTCTGTCCCAGCATTCTGATAAGAAGTAGAATGTAATGTTATAACAACAAAAGATTATATATATATATTGATATGTGTTGTATGTAAAAAAGTAAAACAGGGATAGCTACCTCATCAAAGTGGCGTAAATAGTAGGAAACCACATAATCCACCAAACTCATGCAATTATCCTGTGGAGTTAAAATTTTTTAAATGAATATATAAAGTACAAAAACATGCATTCTTAGATTCAGACAGTTTGCTCTTGTGGTATTATAATGTTATGCTTGTAATTGGGTCTCTGATCTTGGTTTAAAAACTGTGAAATATTTATACAGGTAGGACTGATATGGAGTAATAGAGGTATATAGTTCACACTCCTAAAAAAGCTTACCCTGCTCTTAACGTCCTTGAGCTTGGGGAGAATGTCTAATGCAAATCCATCTGCCTGGCCTCGGGTCCTGCTACCCCCATTCATGTAGTTTCCCAGAGCAAGAACCAGTCCCAGTACCACCTTCACACTGTCCTGCTCCAGCAGTTCCTGCCAGAGGTTGATAAATATATATTAACACCCCCAAGGATGATCCATGACTATGCACAATGGAGAGCTCATGTTAAGTTTTAGAAAATTCTAACTGTAAGCATGAGTTTGTGTGTGTTAAATGCATAACTAGAAAAGCACATTTCCTAATGGAACCACAGAATGGTTAAGCAGCTGAAGTGGTTCCCAGCTCAGGGCAGTTGCTAGGTTACCGGTACATGGTCAATAAGATGCAGGTATTTTTGTTAGGTGGTTGTTATGGTCTTGATCGGTGGTTGCTATGTGGATGCTAAGTGGATACTAGCCTGATGCTACATGGTTGCTAGGTTGTTGCTGTGTGGTTGCTACTTGATTACTAAATGGTTGGCAGGCTATTGCTAGGTGGTTTGTACGTAGTTGCTAGTCTGTTGCTAAGTGGTTGCTAAGCTGTTGCTAAGCCATTGCTAGTTGGTTGCTATCAAGATGTTAAGTGGTTTCGAGGCTGTTGCCTTTTTACACTGGCTGTTGCTACATGGTTGCTAAATGGTTGATATACTGTTGCTATGTGGATGCAAGGCTGTTTCTACATCACTGCAAGGCTGATGCTGTGTGGTTGCTAAGTGGTTACTATGCTGTTGCTAAGAAATTGCTAGGCTGTTGCTACGTTTTCTCAGGTGGTGTCTCAGGGGTTGACAGGTGGTTGCTGTGGTTGTTTTTTGCGTTATATGTGTATTTGTATCATCAATACATTTGAGGGTGCTAAAACTTTCCAACATTTATATCTATTCCACCACATTCATTTTTTATGAGAAAAAAACCCATCAGTCTCCTTCAGAATGAATTATCTGAACTTGGAACAGTGTTGATATCTCAAACTGTGGGAAGAAACTTGAGAAAAAGTAAATCAGATAATAATATACATCAGATAAATAGGATAACATGATTTACAACCATAATTATTATAAACCATAATTATTTTATAACTGACACACATTTGAGACAAAATCTAATTATCTTTAAAAGTGAATTTATACCTTGCACACATGAAGGACTGTCTCCGTTTTACGCTTGATAGAAGCACTGGCATCATTGAACATTGACTGGAAAATGATACAGCGTGCTCTCAAAGAGAATTCAGGAATCCGAGAAAGTTCATACAGGAACCTGGAAGAATAAGGCATCAGATATGTAAATCATTCAGTATGAGATAGGTTATATTTTAATACGTAATCTTCAGAATATTGTATTGTTAAATATATCAATCACGTGCATTTACTTAATAAGTCAGATTTGGTGTATATTATGAAATGTAGCATTTTTCTGCTGTTTCTTAATCTTTGTGTGGGTCTGCCTGTTATTTGAGAAGACTATATATGAGCTTACTGTTCAGGCTTGTCCAACAGTTTGACTTGCTCTTCATCTGAGGTTTTATAGTGTTTTCTTATTCTTTCCAGCTCTTCAGGCTGAGCTCTCTGAGGACAATAAGAAAGCAGACATCCAGTTCAACCAGAACTTCAAAACAAACCATTTACATAATTATGAAGCTATAACTAATATTTTGTATGTGTAGAATTTAAAGTGACTGTTTTCCCCATAGATATTTGATGCATCAGTCTACTACTCAATTAAATGTGGTCATTTTGACTGAGCAGATGTTAATTATTAAACTCAGTTTTCAACTGTCCCTCCAACGAATATATAATATAAAAAGGGGAATATTAGAAACAATGCTCACATTTTCATACAGGGCTTCAATAGCATCCAGGTCAACCACAGAGGTGTCCAGCATCAAAACAGCTGAGGGGGTAAAACTACGTATATTAGTTTCTAGAACTGCAGATTGCCTGAAATCTTACAAGCCAGATTTTCAGATGTTGGTGCCATGAGTGAAAACTGTGGACTGATTTGCAATGTGTGCTTTAACAATAAACCCATAAAAAGGATAGGTTCAAAGTTTTTGAACCATATTTTGGTTGCATGCTGTTTTATGGCACAGCAAGTCTCCAATAATGGAATCTGGAAAATAGTTATTTGGAGCGAAGAAGGCAGTCAAGTACTGTTACACACTATCATTAAACCAGTTTACAGTATACATATCAAACACGTAAGGATTCCAATTTGTAGTATAAGGTGTTACGACTGTGCCACACTTTTTTCTTGCTATTATGACTATTTTAATGGAGCTGTTTAAAGAAAGGTCAGATTCATTTTCATACTACTTGGTTGTGTGGTTGTTAGTACCTGCATGCACAGCTAGGGGGCAGTCTCAACTGAAATAGTGTGAAGATGTGTGAAACAATATGGAAATGAGGGAAAAGAAGATTAAAGATGAAGAATAGGGAAATTAAAGATGAAGGCATGTGTGTGTAATAAGTATGGTATGGTGAATCTTTTTAATCTGACTAGGTTTTGGGAGGTAATTTTTCTGGATGGAATATGCAAAAAGTTTAATGTACTTCACTTAATATGTGGAGCCCCTGAAAGAACATGGCATATTTTTTCAGGTAACAGAGACACAATATATATTTTCTTTTAGGTAAAAAAGTGGTACACAGCAGATGAGCATATGATACTATGTGGTGAGCACTTTATACTATCAAGTGAGAACCTGATATTATTAGGTGAGCACTAGACACTATGTAGGATTGGGGGCTCACCTAGGGTTGCCACCCGTCCCGTAAAATACGTAATTGTTCCGTATTTGTAAATTAAAAGTCTTTAAGTCTTTATTTGTAAGTTAAAAGCTTTGTTCCGTATTTTTATCAAAGGGGGTGAAATAAGGTTGAACGAAGACAGAACGATATGTGTGAATTTGCGGCTCTTGCTCTCTCTCTCTCCCTCTCTGTCGTGTTTCAGCAAAGTGTGTGTGTGAGAGTATGTCGTTGGTGAACAAAATGGCTTAGAGTCGACTCTTTGAAGTGAGCGAATGTGAAGTGAGTGGGAGCCAGATTCGTTTCCCTCCTGTTGAAGTCGCACGGGATTGGTCAGTAGGGTGGGGGTTGGGGGGTTCTTCGCTATATTAGTATTAACTATAATTGTTGCACACACACACACACACACACACACACCCACCCACACCCACACCCACACCCACACCCACAGAGAGAAGCTACAAAAAGACTCTCTGACGAAAACTCTCTGCATATGACAAAAAAATGACAAGTTGAAATAAATAAATGCACATATAAAAGACTAAATAAATTGCACACAAGTAATTGTACAAACCGCGACCCTAATAAGGATTAAGCGGGTGTGATAATGAATGAATGAATGAATGAATAATTGTACAGACAAAAATAAATTAATAAATACATTTTGTCATGAAAAAGGACATATGTAAATTTATAAAAGAAATCTATTTCTACATTTCCATGCATAAAAATTATTTGGCTCACTTTTGAAATCCAAAACAGTCATTCACTGAGATATGGTCATCAGTATGGAAAGTGTTGGGGGAGATGTGATTTTTCTTTTTGCATGATACATGTACTACTGCCTGTATTGTAACTATAAATTACTTATTTTACTTTATTCTGCCCTATTCCTTTATTAATTAATGATCATTTTGTGATATAGTGAAACATGTGACCATGTTGCTGCGAGATACATATAATTCTTTTCTTTTTGTTCAGTTCTTTCTGTAAAATGCAAAACTCTATAAATATACAATTTAGAAAACAAATAATTATTTCAGTTGTTTTTACATTTCTACATTTATTTCATTTCATTCACTGATGAATTGACATTATTTTATTACTAGCTTAAGCTAATCAGCATTAAAAAATTTGAAAAAGAAGAAAAGTTTTTCAATTTGGGAGCTGTAAGAGGTCTTTTAAGTAAACCAAGCCAAAAAAGCCCATTTAGTAGTGCAAATTGTGACCACTGAAAGTGTTGTCTGCATTGTTAAGATACACCTGAAATAGGCACGCGATTTAAAAAAATAGCATCTACCAAAGGCAATTTTAGTCTGCTTCATAATGTTTCTCTGACAGTGTAAGACCTTTTATTATATAGGTGCAACATTCAAGCCACACCCAACCAGCAACGGAATCTCCCCCACCCCACATACACTCCAACCCCAAACACCCCCCCCAACACGTCCGGGGTGTCCCTTATTTCAAAATCTGAAAGGTGGCAACCCTAGGCTCACCTGATTGTATCTAGTGCTCATCTGATTGGATTGAGCGCTCATAACATAGTGTTGGGTGCTCACCACATAGTATTTTCTGCTCACCTGATAGTGTGCATGTTCTTTTAAACTAAAAAAAAAACCTCTTTTATGAAAACAAAATGAAATAAATCCCATCCCTTCAGGGGCTCAGTAGCTTTATGTATGAGCTCTGTTGAATTAAAAAAAATTATAGTAGACATGATAAAAATCTTATGGGACTGAAAAATGGCAGCTGTTTGTTTTTTCAGTGAAATATCATGGTTCCATACTTGAGAAGGTAGCTTTATTTATCATGAAGGTGCTCATTAAGCTTGTTGTCACAGACTGACCTTATTTGTTAAAAATTATTTCTGCAAATGACTTGATAAAGGAGGCATAAAAAGCCTTTGTTGCTAGATTTCAATATATGCTCAATATAACCACAGACATAATAAAAAATACATGGAATAAGAATGGGAAGTGAATGGGAAAGCTCATAACATATGACATGGCGTCTGTTTGCAGAGAAAGTACCATCCATCTAGAAAAAGTTCCAGTCAGCCTGCTGGTTATGCTGCAAGTTGGAAAACTGAGTGATCAGCGATTTCAAATATGTGTTTGAAATGGTAACTTGACCTTCAGTTTATGTTGTATGAGTATTTTGGTCTCCATTCAAAGAGGCAGAAGTCTGGTTTTGTATGAGTGGAAATAACTGCTTGGCTGAATATAAGGACTTTGATTTATCTCAGTGTGGTGAAATGCTGAATTATACATGGCTTAAACTGTCTCACCAAAATGATACTGGTGTGATGAAAAAGAGGCTCGATGAAAAATACAACCACCCACCATCACTCTGTACCACTATGTGGTCTTAATGTCAGGGAATTTTTTTTGCTTTTGGCTGACGAATCTAACATCTGAGGGTAATTTGGCAAGGGCAGGGTGGTTGTTCAATACAGACAACGCTCATACAAGGTAGTCATACAAAGTAATTTATTTAGAATGAAATGAAATGCAGTTCAATTTCCTACTTGAGGACACATACAGTGCCTTTCAAAAGTATTCACCCCCCTTGGCATTTTTCGTGTTTTGTTACCTCACAACCAGGAATTAAATTGACTATTTGATCATTTCATTTAAAGAACATGCCTACAACTTTGAAAAATTGATTTTCATTTTATTGTGAAACAAACAACAAAGAAGATAAAACAACAGAAAATGTCAGTGTGTTCACTCCCCTAAAGTCAGTACTTAGTATACCCACTTTTGCAGCAGTAACACCTTCATGTTGCTTTGGATAAGTCTCTACGAGCTTGCCACATCTTGCCTCTAGGAGTTTTGCCCATTCCTCCAGGCAAAAGCTGCTCTAGTTCCTTCAAGTTAGATAGTTTCTGCTGGTGAACAGCAATTTTCAAGTCTGATCACAGATTATCAATTGGATTAAGGTCTGGGCTTTGTCTAAGCCATTCCAATACATTTTCATGTTTCTCCTAAAACCACTCGAGTGTTGCATTAGCAGTATGCTTTGGGTCATTGTTCTGTTGGAAGATGAACCTCCATCCCAGTATCAAATCACTGACAGACTGAAATAGCTTTTGCTCATGAACATCCTTGCATTTACCACCATCCATCTTCCCCCTTGACTCAGACCAGTTTCCCAGTCCCTGCTGCTGAAAAACATCCCCACAGCAGGATGCTGCCACCACCTTGTTTCACTGTGGGGATGGTGTTCTTGGGGGTGATGAGATGTGTTGGTTTTGCACCAGGTATAGTTTTTTCCTCGGTGGCCGAAAAGTTCAATTTTGGTCTCTTTTCCTCCTTACATTTGGGGAGTCTCCCACATGTCTTTTGGCAAACTCAAAACGAGCCTTCCTATTTTTGTCTTCAAATAAAGGTTTTTTTTCTGTCCACTCTTCCATAAAGCCCAGCTCTACGGAGTGTACTGCCTATTGTGGTCATGTGGAGAGATACTCCAATCTCTGCTTGGGAATTCTACAGATACTTCAGGGTTAACTTTGGTCTCTGCGCTGCCTCTCTGAGTAATGCCCTCCTTGCCCAGTCTGAGAGTGGCTGACCCTCTCTTGGCAAGTTTATGGTGCCATGTTCTTTCCATTTAATGATAATGGATTTGATGGTGCTCCAGGGGATCATCAGAGATTTTGATATTTTTATACCCCAACCCCAACTTGTACTTCTCAACAACTTTGTACTTGTTTGGAGATCTCCTTGGTCTTCATGGTTGTTTGGTTAGTGGTGGCTCTTGTTTAATGGTGTTGCAGCCTCTGGGGCCTTTCAGAAAAGGTGTGTATATATTGACAGCACACAGGTGGACTTAATTTCACTAAGCATGTGACTTCTGAAGGCAATTGGTTGAACCAAACTTTTTAGGGGCATCTTAGCAAATTTTCAATAAATTTTTTTTACATATTTTTCTCATTTCACTTCACCAGCTTAGACTATTTTGTGCAGATACATCACATGCAATTCAGATTAAAAAACTCTATTGAAATACAGGTTGTAAAATTAATTACAAATTTAATTTAATTTAAAAACAGGGTGAATACTTTTGCAAGGCATTATAGATGTGTATATAATCAACCACAAGGCTTGCCTTTAAAGCCACCAGTCAGGCCAAAAATCAATCCCTGGCTCAGGTATATCTGTTGACTATTAGCAAAGATAGAATCAGCGTTCACAGCGATGCAATTTGTGAGCATGTAAGACAAAAGTAAGTTAATTAAATAATGTGTAACTATTTCACTGGTGTGATTACAGCCTCTCACCTTGCTGTATGTCTTTCATCTCCAGGTGAAGACTTGAGATTAGAATGCCTACTGCTTGCGAACGCTTGCCATCCAATAACTTAATGATCTGAATGGTAAAAAGGACACTTAATAGTATTATAGACAAATACAGGGGGGTCAGCAGTACGAAAACACCCATATAAAATGGTTTTGCTTAAAGTGATTACATTTTAGACACAAGCTGTGTGGAAAGGATAAAACATGAAGGTCATATCATCAACAAACGTGATTTTAATTGAAACCAGAATATTGACTATAAGGGTTACAGAATGTGCTTAATTTGCTCTTTGTCATGGTAAAGTGCTAAGGCTATCCTTTTCTGTTGCTGACAGTGATTATATTTTAGAATCAAGCTGTGGAGGTAAGAAGGAATTAGGCCATGTCAATATGGCTGCCATCTTGAATGCAGAATCTTTCAACCTCAGTTTTACAAATCGGAAGATAGGTATGACATCACACTCTTAGAAAAACTGTGATGTGTTTAATGTCAAAACAGTGTTTTTGTTCTGTACAGATGATGTGAAGGATGGTGCTGTCAGAGGCTGTCTTGATATACAGTTTCCCAAAAAGTGGATTGGTCATAGAGGTCCAATCGAGTGGCCAACCCCTTTAGGTTTCTATCTAAAATTAGATTAAACTTTTTGCCAACAGAATGGAATTTAACCTCTGCATTAACCCATCCGTCCAGTGAAACACACACTAGTGAACACACTAGGCTATCAGAACATGTGTCCTTAGCGGTGGGCGGCTCTATCCATGGTGTCCGGGGAGCAGTTGAGGGTTAGGTGCCTTGCTCAAGGGCACTTCATGACCTCTCTGAGGATCAAACCAGCAACCTTTCAGTAACAAGACAAGATCCCTAACCACCAGGCCACAGCTGCCCCCATGTATCTGTGAGGTCATGTCAAGGCACTTGTTTACTCAGTGTAGATAAAGAATGTTTTTCATCTTGAAAATTGCTGATGCTTATGTTGGCATTCAGCCAGAAGTTTTGGTGAAAGTTAATCAGGAACGAGAGAAGAGGATATTCTTGACCCGCCAACTTGCTGCACAGCATATCAAACACATTCTGTAGCCATTATGGTCAAAGTGAAATACCCTGTACTATAGAAACATTTGTGAAATGTTGCTGTACTTACTGAAATGGTCATTTTTCAAAAGTCTTTAATATAGCTAACTGAAAAAGGAAATTCATTCTCTAATGAAAGGCAAAGAACAAAGAAAAGCAACAAATGTCTATGGAAAATTTAATCTTTTGCCAAAAGTAGCAGCGAAATGTTTACATTTCAAAACCATCCTAAATGTTTTGGAGAGATTCTGTGACTTTTCATCCAATTGTTTTTATTCTCATAACCAATGAAATTACATGTTAGTTTCAGAAACAGCGGTAGAGGCACTTGTGGCACCCTGTTATTAAATTATAAATTATTAGTTCCGTCTCAACTGACATGGAGTTTGTAATCTAGCTATTAAAAATCAGACATTCAGTAACTGTAGTCAGTGAAACTTTTCAGTGAAGTCTATCTTTATGTTCCAAGCAGTGATGACAGAAGTGTTAGAAACAGGATCTGAATGGAATTTAAACTATTCACCATAACCAAACATCAAGCACTGAAAAGGGTTCCAGTATTGTTAGAAAACTAGACATTAGAAACCTTTTTGTGTATTATACATCATTTTCAAAATGTTTTCTATATAGAACAACATGTGGTGGAAAAGTACATTTTTGTTCATAATTTAATTCAAAAAAGTTGCCTGGACAAATCAAACACCCAGCTTTTTAAAAGTTTTAAAAGGTTCCAGGAAAGTTAGGCTGTAATGTTACAGAAATAATGCTCCCGGAATGTTCTGAAAACATGATGTAATATTGGCTTGCATTACATTGCAGTTAGACAAACACTAACATTATGGCAACACTTGAAGTAACATCAGCCAGTTGTTTTTATTGGTTCTAAATGTCATGATGTCAGAGAGGGAGGAGTCGGTGGTTAGTTTGTGCTGGAGGACGATCAGCACAGACAGTACAAAGATAAGTCAGGTTATGTTAGCTTTATACATATACATATACATATATATATATATATATATATATATATATATATATATATATATATACACATATACATATACATATACATATACATATATATATACACATACATACATACATATATATATATACATACATACATACATACTATGGCAAGCCGTTTAGGAAATTATATATATATGGAATGAAATTTAACTTGAGAATATGGAATGAAAT
>BRDA01009200.1:0-12500 GCA_036984385.1 Crenuchus spilurus | reverse complement strand
TGTGACAATAATGAAGAGGGACCGTCATCTCGGTAAGCTAAATTGCTAGTTAGCTGCTAAAATTAGCGTAAACAGAGAGTTAACTTGCTGCTTACTCATATTTATAGCTGTAAAAGTTAACATTAGTGATGACGAATAGATTCATTAGCCTTAGCACACATTCATGTGTTTTCTGTAACTTTATAACAGTCATGTGTTTGAATAGCAATGCTAATGTTTTCTAACGTTACGTTTCAGTGCTATGTTTACACTTTATGCTAAACAGTAAAATTATTGTTTGTTGCAACAAGCTGCATATTTAATTAAAGGTTTAATGAATTATGGTCTTAATTGTTTTTATTTTTAGTTAGCATATAGCTGAAATCTAATGACGGTTATATAATAGCAGCTGCATTCTAGTGCGATAAGATGTATGTTTTATATTCAATTAACGTATGATCTGATTAGTCGACTAATCTTAAAAAATAATCGATGATTAGTCGACTATAAAAATAATCGTTTGTGGCAGTCCTACGTGATAGTATGGTCATAGTTCATTTATATCTGTAACTGTGAATATCACTCCTTTAATAAGACTGTATTATTTTTGTGTAATTATCTAGTTTCCCGTCTTATGGATTTTTGTTTATTCGTCGTCAATATATTGCTCTCGGTAAGGGTATAGAGTGGAAGATCTTCCATCCAGACGGAGTAGATTATTAATTGAGGCTTTAAAGTTAATTGGTTTGTGATTTGTGAAGGTTTTTTGTGGTTCCATACATTAAAAGTCTTCAAATGGCTAGAAGCAGCAGCTAAAAATCTTTATTTTCCAATGCAAGGCAACATCTGCCTGGCAAGTCACAGCGATTTGCTTACGCTCGCGAGTTAGCTAAAAATAAAAAAAGTAGATAATTCAGCCTGTAGTTTAAAAAAATATCCAGACATAAATAAAATCACCTGTTAAAGATGAAATGACCCCTGTAAACTGAATCCAATCCGAATAAGGCTTTTGCTTTTAACTAAGAACTCAAGTTACAAGCTGCCATGAACATTGACTTTAGATTTGTTAACACATTCTTAGTCCATTAATATGATTCCCTTTGTACATGTCATGCATATACAGTATCCATTCCATTCCATTCATAATAAGATTTGTGTTCAGATTGTCCACTGAATGAAGGTGAAGCAGGGCAGGTCATATCCAATGGGGGTGAGAAGTTGGCTGAGAGAATGAGCAAAGACAGCGAGATCCGCAAGTCCATTGGTGGGTTAGAGTCTGACTGACTCTGAGTCTAAAACAGACGGGGTGTGAAATGGGCTCAAAGCTGTGTTACTGTGTAGTTCATGTGAACTCATGTTTGTTTTTCATTTTTATGCCTTTCTTCATGGTGATTTTGCATGTATTTGTGAAGACCGGGGAGATGGAGATAGTGAAGAGGAGGAGGAGGAAGAGCCTGTGACAGACCCCAAAAAGCACAATTCTGATGAGGTAATCCATCGCTCTCTGTTTCTCTCTTGCATCTAATGTAGTTGAACTGTATAAAAGAAGCACAATTCTGCCTTTAGTGTGTATTGTGAGTTTCAGAGTGAGAATGCCTAATCCTTTAAATCAAATTTAGTGTTGAGCATTTATTATTGATGTCAGGAAAGAAAATAAGAACTGCTTCTCATTTCTGGTGTTTTCTCTTGTAAACGTACAGGGAACAGCATCCAGTGAAGTCAACGCTACAGAAGAAATGTCCACATTGGTCAACTATATAGAACCAGTCAAATTCAAGTCTTTTGAGGTGGCATCCAGTGAGTAGTCCTGCGTGTGATCAGTATGGATGTTGCTTGAGGCTGTTACCTCAACCTTGGCTTTTTTAAAACTCTGATTACAGTATTTCCATGTAGTCCATTTGAAAAATACCTTTTCTAATGAGTGGAATTTGTTCCAAATCTATTTTCCAAATTTAACCCCAAGAGAAGCACAAACACACTGGAAAACAGTTATCTAAGAGCAAAAGGAAATATGATGAATAATATAAATAGTAAATAATGAATAATAATAAATGTATTATGTTGATAAGTTTTATTCAGAATTATTATTTTTTCTGTACTTGAGGACATATTTCACACGTATTCTGCACTTATAAACCTCATCTTACAAAAAAATATTCTGAAAAAATTAGTCAAACTAATGTTTAAGTGTAGCTGATGTTCATATTCCCATGTAATCTTTCTTTTCCTTTTCACCACCTTGTTGTTTTAAAATGTTTACTTAATACCATGATGTCATGAAATTGTAATATTTTACTACATTCTCATATAATAAAACACCCCCAGGGTTCAGTTTACTTTCTGAAATGTATTACTGCTCAAATGTGAAGACACTTCATTCATCAATGTCTCTTTCTCTTCTGTGATCAGAGAGGAACAACTATTTTGAGATGTCATCCTTTGTGGAGACCAAAGGCATGGACACACTGAAGAATTCCCCCACTGAATTTGTGGAGTATCCTTTACATTTGTGCATGTGTGTCTGTGTTTATTTGATATTTGCTCATTCTTCTGCACACTTACACAAGACAGCCATAGGACAAGTCTAAAAATGCCTTATTTTGTTATTAAAGAAATTTCATTTATTATTTATTTTTTTAATATAATTTATTTGTAGGTTTTTGCCAATTTTTACCCCCTTCCCAATGTAGTGGTAGCCAATTAGCCCATCCCCTCCGTTAGGCCTCTCCCCATCACTTTGCAATGTCCCTGACTCTAGGAGGGTGCAGGCAAGCACAAGCCTCCTCCGCTGCGTGTGTTGCAGCCACCGCTTCTTTTTCTAACCACCACTGATACACCGTCACTGGGGAGCCTAACGTGCTCGGAGGAAGGCACACAGGGTCCCCAGCTCCGATTGGACCAATCAGTAGATGCCTGAGCCAGCGGACATTGCAATGTGAGAGTGATAGGGAGAGTGAGAGCGCCATCTACCTGCCCAGAGAGAGCACTGCCAATTTTTTGCTCTTTTGGGCCCCAGCTGTTGATGGCAAACAGCATGACCGGGATTCGAGCTCACGATCCTCTGGTCATAGTGGTAGCGTCTTTGCCTGCTGATCCACTCGGGGCCCAAGAAATTTAATTTTAAAATGATGCATGAAGACTGGGGTTGAAAACAAGCATTATGTCTTTTGCCCAGCAACCAAAATATTTAGCCAACAGAGGTCTGGTGGACAGAAACTGACCGATGGTTAAGGTCTAGAGGACAACAGAATTGGTGTCAAACTCTCTGAAAAGTATGAAAGGAAGTGTTAAATCTCATATTTATATTTTAACCTGTGTATATTGAGTTTCTGCTCCTTTGCTGAGGTCATAAAAAGGTATTAATAAGCATTTCAGTTCATTAAAAAAATGATGCATTAATGCTGTTATGTTCTACATTATTTATTAGTAGAATGTTATTCTGTGAGTGTTTACAGATGTATTGTGTACATCATTTGTTTCTCTGTGTGGTTGTGAGTGCAGTTGTGCAGTGTGACAGTATATCTGCGTGTTGTATTTCCTGAACTGTGCATGTATTCAGATACAATAAGAAGCAGCTGAGTCGGATTTATCCTAAAGGCACTCGAGTAGAGTCCAGTAACTACATGCCTCAGATGTTCTGGAACGTGGGCTGCCAGATGGTGGCCCTGAATTTTCAGACTCTCGGTTCGTCTCTCCCTCTGTTTATTTATCTTTAATAGTCATGTAGCGCTGTGCTTAACATGGTAAAAGAAATGTAACACAAATGAAAGATCACCCCAGTGATGGTCCAGTACCTTTTCCTCAGTGTGTGAATGCAGTGTTAAATGGAGTGTATTGTTTGTAGATTTGCCCATGCAGCTGAACCTGAGTGTGTTTGAGTATAATGGCAACAGTGGCTACCTGCTAAAGCCTGAGTTCATGAGACGCACAGACAAACAGTTCGACCCCTTCACTGAGAACACGGTGGACGGCATCGTGGCTAACACAGTCAAGATTAAGGTAGCGTGTGTGTGTCAGTGAGTGATGTTGAATGTTTGTAATTCTTCAGATATCTCACACTTGGTCAGAAGTCTGTATGTAAGAAGCCATTGATGTAGCCACAGTATCCATCATCATGTAAAGGAATGTTCATTTGACTAAAACTAGTTTTTTATTATTTATCTTTTTATTTTGAGGCCTGTGCCTCCACCTACCTGCTGCTACTGCTGCTGTTTTAAAGGAGTACTTCCAACAATATGCTTTTGTGGCTCACATTAATTTGTGCTTTGTTTTAAGATTTGTACAAACCCACATCCAGTCCTGTAACAAACCTATAGTGAAATAACCTGAACTCGCATTGTGTGAGCTCTAACTTCCTGTGGGTTAGTTAGAGTGAGCAGAGATCTTTGAGCATAATGGACTTTACAGATTAGTATAATATTCAAGGTTTCAGTGTCAGTACTGAACAGTTTTGTATGTTAATGCCTAATAAACAGTGTCTGGGCCTGTTTCTTACATTACACATATACTTTTTGTGGCCTGTAGTTGGCAGTAAGTGCCGAGTGAATATGTGTCGTATTCATGCTCTGATCTGTATTCTTGTTCTGTCTTGCGCACACACAGATCGTGTCGGGTCAGTTTCTGACTGATAAGAAAGTGGGTGTATATGTTGAGGTGGACATGTTTGGACTACCTGCTGACACCAAGAGGAAGTACCGCACCAAAACATCCAATAACAACTCAATGGACCCAGTCTGGGAGGAGGAGGCCTTTGTCTTTAGTAAAGTAATTACACTGCTAATACTGTTGATATGACCTTGACTCAGCTGCTTAACTGAACATTTGACAATTCCTAACACACTGCTCTACACATTTAGCTCCCTTCTCACTGTACATGATCTGACTCATTAATAACACTGAGTTGAAGTGGCTAAAAGTAAAGAAATCACTGACATTTGCAGGTTTGTGTGCCACCAGGGCAAGACACTGTGAAGCACTTTTAACTTACAAATGTGATATTAAATTGAACTTGAATACCTCCTGTCACTCTTTTTAGGTGGTGTTGCCTACATTAGCATCACTGAGAGTGGCTGTGTTTGAGGAGAATGGGAAGTTTATTGGGCATCGGATTTTACCAGTGGTGGCTTTACGGCCAGGTCAGCATACACGTCTGCTCTACAAAAGATATTGAAATCTAATATGCTTTAATGGCTTTGAATAAGTGACAGTTTTGGCTCAGGTGCAGTCTGTGTTTGTGTTTTCCAGGGTACCATTACATTAATCTGAAGAATGACCTCAATCAGCCGCTTTTGTTAGCCTCTCTACTGGTTTACACTGAGGTTCAGGACTACATCCCAGATGAGCACCAAGGTAAAGACACAGCATTGAAAAAACAGGAAATTTGGTTATTTAAAATCACACACACACATTTCTTTAACCTTTAGGCCACAGCTGCCCCCCAAAATACATAAATATTATGAGAATTACTCATTTTAGTGGCACCCCCAAAGTTGTCTGTCTCCATTTATTTTCAAACTTTGTAATTGTAACATTTAAGCATATGTTTTATATGTATTATTACTCTGTTTGTTTTTAGTCTATGCTGACGCTCTGACAAATCCAATCAAGCATGTGCTGGACCAGAGAGAGAGGCAGCTGGCTGTATTCATGGAGGACAGTAATGATGTAAATAAGGTGTGTCTTATATGTTGGCAGCATTTATAGCAAAACATGACAGAGTGGTGTCTCATTTCAGTACATTTTCAGTAAAGTGAAAATGTGCCTTAATATTTAATTTTCAGCATTAGAGCATTAAAATTATATTACACTTTATTATACATTTTGTCTGCAAAAATATAGAAATAGTCTATTTGTAATATTAATATATCAGTAATAGAGATACTCTGTATATCTGCTAAATTTCATCCAGTTACACTTTCAGCTTATTTAGTTTAATTTAGCTAAAGATGCACATTTGGTTGTGACCAGTAGTTTAGAATACAGAGGTGGACATTTATGATCAGTCATTAGTGACACCTGTTAATGATTTCCTGTTGTCAGTCAGGAACAAAGAATGACTTGGAAATTTGAGAATTATACCTGCCCCCATGAGAAGTCACATGTTTGTGACTGATGAGCTCTGCAACTTAACATTGGACATATACATTATATGATATACTGCTTTTTTTTTTAGTAAACAGTGTGTCTGTCATATTTGTGCGGTGTGTATCTGTGTGTGTGTGTGTGTGTGTGTGTGTGTGTGTGTGTGTGTGTGTGTGTGTGTGTGCATGCAGCGAGTACAGGTAAAGCCAGATGAAATGGATAAACCTGAGGGTGGTGCTATAATGCCTGGTGATCTTCCAACTTTACCCATCCTGCCCCTTCCTCCAGTGGAGGAGGTGATACCTGTTGCACCAGGTACAATAACACATACACATACATATATATTAACACTTTATCTCCTGAACACATATGACTTTTACCAATGTGAACCTGTGCAAAATAAGATTGCACACAGTTTATTTTGAAGTGACTGTACAGTTCAGAATGATGTTCATAACACAGAGGTTATAAAATGTGCTACAAAAACGGTTGTTTTCAACACATCTGATTAGTGAGGATGTAACGGTTTGGTCCAAATATTTTGGCTTTGATTTGGTTTGCCCTGACTCTACATTTCCTTTTTTAAATGAAATATTTCCAGTTCAACATTAGTGCAGCACTCAAACACTTTTTAACAGAAAATAAAAGTATAGTATTGCTTTTTAATGGCTTTTTTAAAATAAAGTATGGTATTAATTTAACAGCCAACAAAAAATCTGTTGCTTTTGAAGCCATTTGCAGTCAGTAAAAGAAAATGTGGATTAATCCTTAATTATCAAGTACTGTTATGTGAAAATATGATCCAATAATCTAACATGTTTGCAACATACGGCTTGAAACAGAAGAGTTTCATTCCAGGACATTTATCACATGTTCACTTGTGATACATGAGTTCCATGTGTGAACAGTCTGTATTGATAAATGTGAATGTCCACCTCATCCAAAAAATGGTAAAAGTAGGACTTTTGGGGAGTTTCCATTCAGGAATGTATTAAACCTTTTTTGTTGCCATAAATGAGGTGAAGAGAGAGCTGATGAGTGTGCATCATCATTTCAGATTATTACTATTAACATTATTCATAAACAGAGGTATAAAGCACTAATGACACAGGCTGTTTATCTATCACACTGTTTCTGTTTGTGTCTAAACCGTTTCACCCCTGCTGAGTGTGAATGAGACAGTGTAGTGTTTTGTTTTTTGTCAGTCGCGTGTGTGTGTGTGTTCAGTAATGGTCAATAACATGTCTGTTGAGTGAATTGTTTGTCATTGTGTGTAATATTTTAGCACCAAAAGAAGACCTGGTGCTCAGTATACTAACAGGTAAGAGACATCATGCCTTCATCCTTGTCCTCATCTTCATCTGTTAAACTCATAACAGTATACTCAGATTTTCCAGATTTTTCTGATTATAAATGTTTGTGTGTGATAGTGATCGAACCTCAGACCATAGAAGAGCTGAAGCAGCACAAGTCTTATGTGAAGCTACTGAAAAAACAGTGCAAAGAACTGAAGGAGCTCCGCAAGAAGCACATGAAGAAGGTCTGACTCTCAAACTTGAGTATGCACTTATTTCTGTAGTGACAAATCCCTGTACAGCAGTAATTGTTCACAATAGTGTACCAGTATCACACTTAAGTTATATATTATAGTATCATACTGAGGAACGTTTGAAGTGGAAGTGTAAATTCCTTTGGATGTTAGTTTATCACATCACTGAAACTCACGATTTTTACAAAATGATCACGATTACTTGAGATAATCACAATCAATTATTTGAGCTCAAGCTGTATTAATGGTTAGTTTGGAGCTACTGAGTAAAGATCAAGCAGGGCAGCTGATCTAGACTACTATAGGCTTGTCCTCTAAAAGTTGCACAAACTGACCAAAATGACATTAAATCATTAATCGTGTTTATTTATACAGCAACTAATATGGCATGTAAAATTTCAAATAGTATCACAATTAAAGACAAGTGCAAGTACCTTAACCACAGCATTATATGTGGTGTATGTGTGTCTCTGTGGGTCAGGTGTGGGCTCTCAGTAAAGAGCAGAAGACGAGGTCTAACCAGCTGAACACGGACATCCAGAGACGCAAGAGTCAGGCAGAGAAAAAGCTCCGACTCAGCGTGAAGAAGAAGTAAGAGTGAAATGAGGCATAGGGGTTTGACTGCAGTGCACTTAACCATGTTTTAATCTTTACAAAAGTTACATTCCACAACTTTAACTATGTATATACAGTGATGTGCAAAACTGCTTTAATTACAGTTTGTCGATTTTCTAAGAAAAAGTGAACTAACCCTCTGTAACCAAACTCCTGCAGACTTTAATGCACAAGAAATTCCCTCTCTTTACTGAGTTTAACATAGTGGGGGGGAAACATACCCTAACCTGTGGCCTGGGCAAAAGATTCAATACATTAATGACACATTAAGTACTTTTTAATTTAGAAAAATGAAAAGGGATTTTGTAGGAAAGCATATTTATATTATATTGACTGATAAGTCATTATGTCTGGGGCGTCCAGCCTTTTCCATAATATTGTGCGTATGTTTGCCTGTACTGTCTGTATACATATGATGTGTGCGTTTGTGTTAGTGAGCCGGAGGAGCCGGTGCGGACTGAGCTGAATGCTCTGGAGGCGGAGTTAAAGAAGCAGACGGTTCAGTTGAGAGAGTGGCAGATGCAGGAGCTGCTTGAACTCCGGAAAAAACAACATAAGCTGGAGAGGGAGAAGAAATTTGATCATCTTGGAGAGGTACCCCCCCACACACACATGTACAGGGGTTAAACAATGAAACTGAAACAGCTGGTTTTAGACCACAATAATTGATTCTTCTTGCAGGATAGTGGTCAGGTCACTACGTGATGCTGGTGGAGGAAACCGTTTCCTGACTCGCTCCTCCAAAACACCCCAAAGTGGCTCAATAATATTTAGACACAAAGACTTGCTGTCTTGGTCACAGATGTGCCAGCAAGACGTGCACCAACAATTTGTCCTCTTTTGAACTCTGGTATGTCACCATAATGTTGTGTGCATTGTAATATACTATATAACTGTGCTCTTACCTGCTAACTGAACCTTCACACTCTGCTCTTACTGGTGCAATGTGACATTAATGAAGATTGGCCACCAGACTGGTCCAATTTAGCCATGAAACCTCCCACACTAAAATAACAGCTGTTTCACTTTCATTGTCTAACCCCTGTATATATATATACATAATGTATACTGGATGAGTGCTGGACCCTGACCTCTCTGTGCTTTGCTCTTTTTGTGTTTGTGTGTTTGTTTCACTCAGGCATATAAAAAACTAAAAGAAGTTGCCCAGGAATGCCAGGCAGCTCAAATCAAGAAACTCAAGGAGATATGTGAAAAGTAAGATATTTTTTCTTTTTTAAGTATGCATGTATTTCTGCAAGTTCTCTCCTACATCTCTTTTCCTGCCTTCAGAGAGAAGAAGGAGTTGCAGAAGGTTTTAGAGAGAAAAAGGCAGAACAGCATCACCGAGGCGAGAAAAGGGGACAAAGAGAAGGCAGAGTCGTGAGTAACTCCTCAGTGTTCTGAAAGTGCTGCAGGCAATGGCCTGATCAGTTGTTTACTATGGCTGTAAGGCATTATTGATACACTGATACTGTATTGATTTTCAAAAATACAATATTAATTTTTTATTAATAGATTACGTGTAAAGATTCCAGTCCAATATAAATAAATAGCATAAGGGCACACTGTGACCTCTTTTCCTAAAATTAGATTTACTTCCTAAGATTAGATTAAAAAAATCACAATATATCACAATATATTGAATTGTAACCTTTGTATCATGACACACATCATATCAACAGGTTCATACAAATACACAGTTTTATAACCTGCCTTGTTCAAACATGTGTTGTTACTAAATAGAGGAAGGCTACATTCACATTACAAGCCTTTTTTATCTGATCTGATCTTGAAATTTCACGTTTGGGTAGATCAAATATATTGGTGTAAATTAACATTTGTCACTAAATGATCTACATATGCAGTCCACAATCAGCAGTAACTGCAACAAATTTACAGCACACGACCAGCCTAGAACATTAGCTCTGAACATTTTATCAGATTAATTCATCTGTAGCGTTTATTGTCAGAGACTAAAATTTGCTGCCGGCAGGAAACATGAATTCTGATCTCATATAGGCCACATGACCACACATTGGTTATGCATTTGATCTAGGACCACATATGCTCTTGATTGAAATGAACTACACGGCAACAATATTACAAAAAATCTGATTTGTGCCACTTCATTCCGGTGATGTAAACAATTGACATGTTCATATGGTACATTTAATGGGGTTTCTGTTATTATATTTTCAATCTGTTGAGTTGTGGAACACAACTGTTAGAAGCATGGCAGTACTCCTCTATCACTATTTTTGTATGAAAAGTGTGAAAATTTTGCACAATTTCTTGTCATCTTCACCACTTTCTGCAGGGAACAGAACGAAATCAATAAGAAGCACATTCAAGACTCTGTAAACTCACTGCGCAGAGTAAGTGCAAGACATCTTGTACAATTATTCAGTTCTGTCTTTCTGTGATTTCTGTCTCACATATACAGTGGTTTAGTTCTCTCACTCTGTCTCTCACTCTCTCTTTCTCACTCTGCAGTTGGATGAATCTCAGGAAAAGCGCCAGAAAAAGTTGGAGGCTCAGCAAAGAGAAATCTTGCAGAAAATTGAGGAGGACCAGCCTCAGGTCAGTCCAGCCTGATCCTCATTTCTACTTATTTATACAAACACAAAATAAAAAATGTTTAAGAATTTCCCTTCAAACTAATTGTAATAAAATGTAAAATATATTTTATACATATTTTGTAATAAAATGTAAAATATATTTTATACATATTTTGTAATAAAATGTAAAATATATTTTATAAATATTTTGTAAAAACATATTTCATATGTCCTTTAAAAGTAAAGATAATGCATTTTTAAGAGAGTATATACCGGTACATAAAGTAATTACATACTGTATATGGTGAGATCTACCAAAAAAAGTAACTATAGTGTTTATAGTATAACTTAGTGTTTGATCTTATGGTTTGGATTGTATATATTTGTATGCTGGCAGAAAAAGCAGTGCATGATGCATTTATTTATAGTGTCGTAGTCAAAGACTATTAGAGTCCAAGACAAGATTAAGATTTGATTGATAGAAGTTATTTATATATATATATATATCAGCTTTGTGAACAATGTCACAACTATTCAACATTTTTATGCCCTCTCTTTCTTTTTCTCTCTGCAGCATTGGTTGTTCTTGGAGCAAGACTGTGATGCTGAGTTGCAGCGTTTACCTGAAGAGATCTGTCACTTCCTGCAGGGGGAGCTAGAGAGTAAAGGCCTACGCAGTGATGCCCTGTGCAGCCAACTTCCCAACCATGACAGCCCTGCCTCGGGCCCACCCTCTAACTGCAGCACACCCCCTTTCTCCTCACCTAATCACAGCTGGAGCCCCAGCCTGGACAATAGCACAACTTCACTGGGTGACTCCTCCTCCTCTAGTACACCGGTCAATTCAGAGGCTGAGCTGACAGCTGTGTAACTCTGCTTTAGTCTTCTAATTATTACTCATTTAACTCTTTAACCTCTGTGCCCTTCCCCTCGTCTCACTGGATTACGGATTATGATGATAGAACTAGTATTACTACAGGTTGTATAAATGTTTTTAAAGGGTATTTCATTTTTTAACAGCTTTATTTGTTCATGAATTCTTTATCTTTATGCCATTGTCAGATCTGGACATTGAGCAGTCTGGCTGTGCTTCAGCTTAAAGTCTGCACCTTTTTATTATTTTGATTTTATTTTATCAAAAGTTATGTTTATAGCCAAAACTATAACAAATTGTTCTCTAAGCTTTAAGCATATGGGCAGTTGTTCACTGCTACCTGTGTGTGGAGGACCTGTGGAATGGAGGGGAAACTCATTTTTACGAAGCGAAACTTTATTTATTTCTGTATCATGTGTGAATGGGGGAGGGTTATCTGTAGTGCTCTGAGCTGTCCTGCAGGTGGCAGTGTAGCTTTAGCTGTAGAGTAGGTTAGCTGTGACTGTGATGCAAAGGCTAATGCTTAATCTGAATGGTACTTGTTTACATAATAATGCACAGATGGGGAATCCTATAAGCCACCCAGCTCCCCATCTTCACATGACAATAAAGTTCATTCTTACTACATATTTCTCTAGCAGGCAAAACACATTAATGTAACCGATACTGTGTGTATGTATGTGTGCATGTTGTTATAGAGAGACTTTTCTATGTGCAAGTAGCCTTTTGTTTCCTTTACATTTTACATACGTTCTACATTGACCCAAATCATTGTACGCACACACACATGCACACCTCTGTGTGTGTGTGTATATGTGTGTGTGTGTGTGTGTGTGTGTATATA
>BRDA01009193.1:49099-59099 GCA_036984385.1 Crenuchus spilurus | reverse complement strand
AGGGATTATAGGGTGTCTGAGTGTGGAGTAGACTGGAAAGTCACAGAAATAGCAATGATTCAGGAGTCCAGTAGAAGCAGAGGAGATAAGCCTCTATGACAACGATAACGATGATGTATCACTCCCATAGGAAACAACAGAATTAGGCCAGAGTACCTCAAAATAGCACTGCTACTCTGAATGGCTTTATTTGGCTAGAGAGCCTCATGTGAACTTTGTCAAATCTTTCCAAATAACATGTCAGTGACAACAGTGTTGCTATTTCAGGGCTAAGAAGTTCATAAAGAAGCTGAATTTGCAGTAAACATGTACTTAATAAGCATTAAAGAGCAATGAATCAAAGCTTTTTTGCTTTTATATTCTATACTTACATTTCAATATTTTATAATTTGTGCACATTATACATCTGACTGTCTATAGACACCCACACAGCCAGCACTTCTTCTGAAATCAAGGACATTCATAGAAAGGTTGTCAACCTTCAATGCAGTATCTGACAGTTTTACACTAGCTGTTGAAACATTATTGTGAATTATGGATTGTATTCAGCCACAAGAATATTAACCCCCTGCAATCTGAGGGCATTTCAGACACTCTGATGTAGTCTGACATGCGCTGACCTTTTACAAATGACACCCATCTAAAATTATTTTCCCCAAACTGTTACACAGACTTTTGTTCAGCACAAACTCAGCACAACAGTGTCAAAACAGTAAGAGTGTCATAAATCTATATTTTGATTAAATCTGCTCTAAACTTAGACTTTCCAAAAGCCTGTTTTCAGATGTGCTGATATACTGTGAATAAACACTCTAAACATTTCTAGCCAAGACATTTGAGCTGAGAATGGAATAAACAGAGGCGTTGGCTGCACACTGGTCATTACAGTTTTTAGACATTGTGTGTGGTTTTATTTCTAAAGCTTATCTAATGTGGGTTGACGTGTTTTACTCATTCAGTGGTTCCTAGATTTAATATTTATGAGATAAGTGTGAAAACTCAAGGTGAGAGCGATCTTTTGTTTGATGGGGGTCTTCACACATTCCACAGATTCAACAAACATGTCTCTGCTTATTTAAGCTCGTCTCACAAATATATAAAAATATATTTAGATTCAAACTACAGTGGTAACCCTACTTACGAGCATCCCTACTAACGAATATTCCAGGTAATGAGTCGAGATCTCGGAATATTTTTGTTCCAGGTAACGAGTAAAATTCCAAGTAACGAGTAGCCTAAATTAGTTAAAGTATGCCAACCGCTAGGGGCGCGGCGGTCGTAGCATCTCCTAGATGCTAGCGTAGAAGAAGAGGTCAGTCAATACCTTTGACCGCTGTCCAGTGAAAGTGAAAGTGCTAGTGAAAACTAGGCAAAGACCGCAAAAGGTAGTGAACAAGAAAGTTTTACTTTTACTTTTCATATGATAAGTGTAACCATGCCATACACGTACACCCGTCCTCCTCTCCTCCTTAGCCGCCAGCCTACACGAGCGCCGTCGCCGTCTCGTTTATTTTTGAAAAAACCCATATAAACACATTATATAGCATATTAAAGTATACTGTATATTGGCCGGCTGACACGGATTAATCAGTTTTACATGTATTCTTATGGGGAAAATGCATCCAGCTAACGAGCTCAGCTCCTGCACGGATTAAACTCGTAAGTAGGGTTACCACTGTATATATATTTGAAAAGTAGACCCTTTAAGGTTTCTGGGGTAAGTTCTGTTTTGTTTACAGGATAAAATATTGCAGTTAAATAAGTGTTTTTGCTGAATTTAGTTAATATGCCGCTAGAAGGGAGAGCCGACTCCAGAGGATTAATGAAGTCAGGCATTGCTGCTGGATACATAGTTCTGGATAATATTCTTTAAAAATCTAAAAACATTTTATATAAAATAAATATTTTAAGCAAGCTTGTGTTTTTCCATTTCCCTTTTTACTGTTTCAAATTAACAATGAAGGAAAAAAAAGCCTTAAAGCAAAAGTTTGGGCACCCTGCATTGTCAGTAACTGATAACCTCCCTTTATGGCAAATATCACAGCTTGTAAACACTTTTTATAGCCAGCAGAGAGTTTTTCAATTCTTGTTTGGCAGACATTCTTCCTTGTGCAATGCTTCCAGTTATGCAACTCTTGTATTATTTTTAAGGTCTATTCACATATTGTCAATGAAGTTTAGGTCAAAGGACTTTGAGGGCCATTCCAGAACTTTCAGCTTGGGTTTTTGGGGTGTTTTTAGGATCAATACCCTTATCTGTTGTCATTATGTCTTCTTATTTTTTCTAGATTGGGTGATATTTTCTTCCAGAATTTGCCAGATCAATCCACCACCATACTTAACAGTTGGACATGTGTTCTTTTCCCTTTTCGAAATATACTTTTGATGTACACACTAAAAGGGTGGTTAGAGTCAACTAATAGTGTTTTTGCTCTTTTATTGTATATGTTAGTGATCCAGGCTCAGTTGGCAATTAATGACTTTTTCACAGAGCTCTGCTCTTCTGTAGTTTGTTTTTAATAATATAGGGATGGGTGTGGAAATTGATTGAAAATGAGTCAAACAGTCACATTCCTTACATTTATAGCCAATAAATCTGATTCTGAACATAAATACTTTTGTTTATACTGTATATCTCATTTATTCCACACTGCTGCCTTTTTATCTTCTTATTGGTGCCTTTCGATTTCATTACATCATAGCCAAAATGAAGAACAGCGGACATTCCACTAGGGCAGACAACACTAATTGCTTTTCACTAGAAACCTGGATTCTGACCTTTCTGGTAGTTCTGTACACTTTCTATTGTGGGTATGTGGATGATTCATTGCAGACACCATCATGTAAGCAGCAGAAAAGCCCCTCGCATTCCTCCGAGACGTAGTTACTCTCACAGTAAACATAAGGCCTTAGACCGGAAAGCCTAATGAGAACAGATCCAGACAGAAGACCCTTCACTAATTATCATCACTACTGCTGCTCCCACACACACCAGAGCCTGCAGTTTACTAGAGAGATGATCTAGAGACCTAATGTGTCTGAATGCAGGTGTGTTGATCATTCTCAGCACTGCAGTGACACTGACGTGGCAGTGGTGTGTTAGTGTGTGTTACAATAATACAACAGCATCCTGTGAGCACCAGTGTGGGATCAAAGGACCAACACAAACTGTGCAGCAACAGATGAGTGTCTGTCTGATTGGTTTGCATATGTCAGCTAAGTGTTTTGATAATGAATAAAGGGCAGCATGGTAGTTAACATACTCACCTCTCAGCACTGAGGTCTTGAGTTTGAGTCCCTATCTGGGAGTTTCCATGTTCTCCCCATGTGTAGGGGTTTCCTCCCACAGTCCAAAAACATGGAGATCAAGTGTGCTCAGCGATGGATTAGCGCCCTGTGCTGGGTTTAGCTAAGACAGTGTAATGCCCTGGCCTGTGCCCGTTAAAGGGCTACGGGACTCACTGGGACCCTGACTAGGGGGAAATTAGTGGCAAATGTAAAAGCAATCCATTGTTTTAGAATATATTTCCAAGCAAAAAAGACATTTTGAAGTTATGTAGATGGAGCTGTAGATGCATCTGACATCTGGTTCCTTTCACCACCACTGTGAAAGTTTCTGACTCTGACTCTGAATGACTTGAGTGTTTAATTATACAGAATTTCTGAAGAATCTTTGCAGAGTTTGGCACAAATCAGAGAGAACGATTTCCGCTTGTCTGTGAACAGACACAAAGTTATATAATAAAGATACACAATATTCATCACATCCCTGTATTGTGTTCTGCACTGCATACTTAGTATCATTCTTTTGTACTAAACAAAGACGACACAAAAACGTTCAGTCCAAGGTTGCATAATAATGATACATTAAATCATCTCCGACATGCAGAAGTGTAGTCATTCTGGCGGCGTCATCAACAAAACGCTGAGCGTGAGTATGTATTCCCACAAAAGGTCAAATAAAATGACAGCTAACATGAAGCTGAATGCAGTTTTTTATGGGCAGTGGACTGTTTATTATAATCATTCTACAATCACTCTATCTTTAAAATGCACTCTTAAAAGAGATGGTTCTTCAAGGGTTCTTTAGAAAAGAAAAGCGTTCTCAAAAGGGTTTGATTAGGAATGTGCTGTAGATGGTTCCATATATAAGCCTTTATAAAATGGTTCTATAGAGCACCAAAGTCGTAATGACAGCAGAACCTTTTTTGGGGATATATAGAACCCTTTTCAAAAATTTTCCATATAGAACCATCTACAGCACATTCCTCATCAATCTAAAGAAACCTCGTACCTGGTAAAGAACCATTTGGATTCTTTCAGTGTTTGTGGTTCTATAAAGAACCATTTTCTTTAGTAAAGAACCCTTGTAGAACCATTTTTTAAAGAGTGAAGCTTGACATCGTAATGATAGCAGAACCTTTTTTTTTGTTGCTATATTAATTCAAAAAGGTTCTGTATAAAACCATCTACAGCACATTCCTCATCAATCTGAAGAACCCTTTCATAATACAAAGAATCATTTGGGTTCATGATGTGTTCATGGTTCTATCAAAAGAACCTTTTTCTTTACTAAAGAACCATTGAAGAACCATATTTTTTAAGAGTGAATTTTAACATTGTAAAGATAGCAGAACCGTTTTTGGGGCTATATAAACCTTTTTCAAAAATGTCCAATGTAGAACCATCAACAGCACATTCCTCATCCATCTGAAGAACCCTCACAGCATGCAAAGAACCATTTGGGTTCTTTGAGTGTTCATGGTTCTATATAGAACCATTTTGTTTACTAAAGAACCCTTAAAGAACCAGAACCTTAAAGAAGTGTACACAGTCATGTTTTTCTTAAACCTGTGATGAATGGACTAATATGAGTGATTCAGAATTATTTGGGATAAAAACTGCCTCCATTAACTTACATTAAATTAACATTTTTCAGATGTTTTTATATGAATGTGACTATAAATATAACCGCATGCTATGCACAACATTCACTTCTCCATCTGCACGTTCTCAATAATCTTTCCCGGTCTTTTACAGAACGAGGAGGCTGGATTATGTGAATGAATGTTGATTAACAATGTTTCTTTCATACTTGGCTGCTCTGAAAGGCATCATCAGGTGCTGCGTTACTGGAACCTCCCAATACTGCAGAATTCTCTTTCATGTTCAAGGCCAAATTGGCCTTCATCATCAACACACTTCTGGGAAACTGCAGCATTGGAGCCAAGTTCTTTACTGGAATGACCTTTATTTGTGCGTAATTCACTTGCTTTAGATGAAGCCCGCAATCAATATGACTTTAACCCAAATTTTAGGAGAAGAACATCACCCATATGCTCACTGTAGGATGATACAGGCATTGTGATGGACCAGAAAACCTTAAGAGAGCTCCACCATAGGGGTCACAGAAATATACTGAAGACATTTGATGATACTGTTGTAAAATATTATCACCACCTTTGGTTGGGTATGAAATCAGCCTGGGATGTCACAGATGCCACCTGACAGGGTAGCTCACTAGTCAGCTGTAGCAGAGTGTCAACCATCATTTTGGACAAAGTATGTGATGTCCAAAAGGCCTAAAAATTGGGTACCAGGTGAAACATGGTGGTGGCAGCATCTCAGAAACCACTAACTTTGTGGGATGTTCTAGAGCTGCTGTAGTGAAGCTGTACTGAGTGAAGGTGTATTGATTGCTTCCCTACAGCATAACATTGGTGCACATTGATGCCAGATCTGGACACCAAACTCTGGTAAGTGCTACAGAGCAATCAGCACAAGATTGGACCAGTTAACCTCTATAATGAAGGATCAATGACTAAAGTATCAGGGATCACATAGAATCTGTGATGTCTCAGAACTAATCCATAGTATTCTGATATGACCATGTAGATGCTGCCAAACCCTTGTAACTCCTTACTCATCTTTTCCATTTTAAACAGACAGTTGTCTTTTACATCATTTTTCATGACAAAAGCACCAATAGAAACAGTCCAAAATGACTTTGAATACAAAATGATGGCATTTCATCAGGAAAGTTGGTACATCAGAGTGTCTTATTTTCCTAGTGAGGGATGTCGACACTGATCAAGATGATTCCATCACGCTACTTGTTCAACCTCTATTCTGAACATATAACGAGCAAAGCAGGACTCGAGGAGTATCAATTATTAACTTAGAATCAGGTTCTTTTTTTATCCTTTACCTGATTTTCTCCCCAGTCTGATTGGTAGCCAACTGACCTGCCCATTCGTTGACTCTCCGCATCACTTGTAATATCTCTGGCTCTAGAAGGGTGCAGACTAACACTGGCCTCCTCCAATGCATGTTTAGTCAAGCTCCACCTCTTTTCTAATTGCTGCCAATACATCGCCACCAGGCAGCCATTGTGCTCAGAGGAAAGTGCAGGATCCCCAGTTTTGATGGATTGCCTGGCAGAAGCCTGAGTCAGTCGACATCAGTTAGTAGTAAGGGGGAGAGAGTGCCATCTTACCCGCCCAGAGCACAACCAATTTTGCTCTCTTGGGTCCCGGCTGCCGATGGCAAGCATGATCAGGATTCAAACTTGCAATCCTCAGATCATAGTCACTGCGCCTTAGTCCACTGAGCCACCCGGGGGTCCCCAAGCTCGTCACATTATGTGATCATTTGTCTCGAAAAAGATCAGAATTGTCCAGACGTCTGCGGTACAAAAACATTGGTGTCAAAGACTTTTTGAGAGTACACTGCACAGTGAAGAAAACAAATGGATCCTTAACCAAATCAGTCCACACTCTTAACTTGGAGCTTACATAACCAAACAAATTAGCGAGATTAAAATTAGACTAAACTAAAATTATTATTACTGACCTCACTGTCATCTGAGATCAGTCTGACTAACAGGAGACACTTGAGACTACTATAATTGCATGAAGTTTAAAATCTGATGTAGTCTAAATACTCGTCACATGTAATGACCAGGTCTACATGGAGACAGAATACATTGGTCACTTCAGGACATTTCCAGGTAACACTGAGGACAGTAAGGACTTTGCTTTGCATTTTTCCCTTTCATGTGTGTGTGTGTGTCTGTGGGTGGTTCATTTCTGAGAATAATATTTGTCTTGCCATGAAAAACTGCAAAAAAGATGCATTAAGCAGTTCTGTGCATGCACACTGAATACAGACTCCTTCATTAACATCCAGGGACTAAACAGATGATTAGTGTTTGTTATTAATTCTCATAAGTGATCAGAACTCCACTTACAAACAAACCACACTGAACATTATTTCTCTGGTACAGTCCCTGAGAGTGTAAAGTGGCCATTGACCTCCACACACACACACACACACACACACACACACACACACACACAACCTCTTTGGCCTGTGTGTTTACTTGTCTGAGGAATGACGCATCGCTCGCTCTTTTGGCCTTGGAGATGAAAAGAATCCCCCCTGCCTCTCCACTCAAAACCCCAAAGATTAAACTCTGCTTGCATCCATCCTTTCCAGTTCATCCCTTCATTCATTGATTCATCCAGTCATCTCTGAAATACGAAAAACCCTCAGTAATGATAGAATCCCTGCAGTCTGCATTCATTTACTGTATTGTTCCACATACACACATCAGCCTGACCAAATAATAATAATAATAATAATAATAATGTGAAAAAAAGAATGTGTTCAAAATGTAATTGTAAAAGGTAATCAGTCATATACATCTTACTACACACTGCATTTAAAACATTATTTATTTGTATACACTAATTGCAAAATGTAATTTTAGCAGCAGCACTAAAAACTATCCTCAACAATGCACATCAAAACCTGCTGCACATTTTAAGGGACTATAGGTTTTTACAAAATCCTGCTTTTAACATCCTGTTATAAATTATATTTTACTTTTTATTTCATAATCCATCTCTAATCAGTAAAATAAACATACAACATGATGAAAAAAATGCTTTAAATCAGATAAAAGGAGTTCAAATGAGCCCAGACTGCATCATTGCCTGGAGTGCTGCTATCACTTAATTCAGTGTGCTGATTCCTTTCAGTGCAGTGGGCGGAACTAAGCTGCTATTTGACTAACTAGTGGCAACAGGTCTCAAGAGGTGTTATGTGCAACAAGACATAAAAAAGGAAGAAATACATAACGTCCATTGCAATGTCTGAAAGGGTTCATTCATTACACATAAAGTGTCATTTCAAGTCTTTTTTTTATGTTGACTTTCAGCTCATGAAAACCCCAAAATCTCAAATGATTAAAATATTTCACTTCAAGCTCGAGTAAGAAATTTCTTCAATCTCTTTAAAAAGCTGTTGCAGGTTTATTTTTGATTGAGGGGTAAAGCTCAAACCAAACTCAGCTCTTTCAGTACAGAGACAATTATTCATGCTTATTTCTCATCACATTTGGTTTGCAGTTATGCTTTATATACATGTCTTAGTCATGGAGCTATAACACCGCTTCAGCTGCTCCAAAATGTGGCAGCTTGTGTACTCACTAGGTCCAAAGAGAGGGAAATATTACTCCAATACTGGCTGATCTCTTTGGCTGATAATTTTTTGCATTTTTTAAATGTAATCCAGGTTTAAAAAAACAGGTTCAAACATTTAATCCAGATAAAAAAAACAACAAAAAAAAAAACAATAATAATTTATTAATTATAATAATTATATAATTAATTATTAATTAAACAATATTTTTATTGTAATCCAGTATAAATACAAAACATTAAATTTAATAATTGTAAATGTAAAATTAAATAAAATAATAAATAAATACATAAATTTAATTCAGGATAAATAAATTAAATACATTAAAATAAATTTAATCCAGATTTAAAAAATGTTATAATAAAAAATTATATTTTTTAATTTAATCCATGTTAAATTTTGAGTCTCCATATATGTGAGGGAGTGACCAACAGCAAGGCAAAGAAGCAAATGGATTATGTTCCTGAGTTTTATTCAACACTGTATCAATATTGTTTCACTGTCTGGGCTTAATGTAATGGCTGATCAATGTAGACTAAATGCACCAGAAAAACAGTAAAGATTATAAAACACTAAACACATTTAAAATGAGAAAAATAAAACTCAAACAACCAAATACTTACCATGGAGGCTGACAGCCCAAATATATTGTGCAGTATATGTATATGAATACCACAGACTGAATATATTGTATGATTAACCTTTTGTTTATGGACACTTAATTAATTAATAATAATTAATAATAATCAACCCATCAAATATTCAGAAATGTGACTTAATATTACAATAGCATCACTACATTGACCAGGTATTATGTTACCACCTCATACAACATTCTTGGACTTTTCATCTAATTCATAGTTTGATCCAAAGCAACTGTGATTCAAGAAATGTACAGCAAAAAAAAACTCTAGAAAAGTCCATTCACAGTCAGAGTGATGCTCTAGTCTCCCTGACAGCAGCGTTCAGCCTTTCAGATATTCCTCTTACCTCACCACTGAGGCTACACCTGCATGTTCACTTTCCTTAAAGCCTAAGCTTATGTAAGCTCTCCACTAAACATCAGTATGCAGAACTCTGTTTGAAGCTGTCGCCTGTGTTTGAGAAGAGATTGCGGGGGAAGCTGAATGATGTATTCATGCACCAAGACACTGTAAACACACTTTAGGAGCAATTACTTGATTGCTTTTCATAATTTGAAGGATATTCTGATATAAACACGTTTAAATGTGTAGAAATTATTTCTTAGACAAACGTTATCATATATATGTACAGCAGCTGACAAATACTATGAAGTGCGGTAGTCAGAGATGTGTAAAAATATTTTTATACAGCACTAGTCATAAGTTTGGACACCTGGACATTCAGTGGTTTTTCATGATTTAAAAATGTTCTGTATTGTAGATTAATACTAAAGTCATCTAAACTATGAATAAACACATTTATACACAAATAAGTATCAAATCTACTGAAATCATAATTAGATGTTATGTCTTGTAAAAATTTAGTACTTTTT
>BRDA01009193.1:35810-49089 GCA_036984385.1 Crenuchus spilurus | reverse complement strand
TTTTTCATGATTTAAAAATGTTCTGTATTGTAGATTAATACTAAAGTCATCTAAACTATGAATAAACACATATTTAATTATTTAGTAAACAAAACAGTGTTAAACAAACCAGAATATGTTTATATTTTACATTCTTCACAGTAGGCACCTCTTGCTTAGATGCAGCTTTCTTGGCATTTTCTCAGTCAGCTTTATGAGGTAGTCACCTGGAATGGCTTTCAGTTAACAGCTGTGTCTTGGCAAGAGTTCTTGCATTTCTTGCCTCTTAATGTGTTTGAGACATCAGTTGTGTGTCTACTTTGAAGAAACTAAAATCTACCACCACCATGCTTCACATGGGATAAGTTTCTTATGCTGGAATGCAGTGTTTTCCTTTCTCAAAATATAACACATCTATTTTGCATTAAAAAGATCCATTGTGGTCTCATCCATCCAAAAAACATTGTTCCAAACAGTCTTCTGGTTTGTCCATGTGATTTTTAGCAACCTGCAGAAGAGCAGTAACCTTCTTTTTGGAGCATGATATGCTCCACAGATGTGCTGTGAAGATCAGACTTTGCAAGATCCCTCTTTTTTTTAGGGCACCCATTCACACCCAATTGTCATTTCATTAAGTTTTGTTCCATTTGGTTCTCTTTATCTACATTTTGGACCTGTGTGACAACATGTTGAAGTTTTAGGTCATATATTTAAAAACAGAAAATTCTAAAGGGTTCAAAAGCTTTCAAGCACTACTCTATACATGTTACAGCATGCATGCATGTAGAAATGCTTACAGTTGTCCGTATAATTAACAGTCTAATTATTTACTGTGTTGCTTCTGTTAAAACGTCAGTAACATTCACTGATTTGTAACTAACACAACCGTGAAAGGGATGCCAGAAACTGACACAGACAGAAGAACCAACAGTTCATTTCACCATTTATTTTTTTTAACACTTTGCCATCTGATCTACATTATAAATCCTTTTACAGTCTTAGAATTCCAGCTCCTCTTTAAAAGTTTAAAAATATATATTTTCTTCCTATCAGACATTCTACATATCATTTTACATATTATGTACAGTTGCATTTCACACAAATAAAACAGTATTTTAGTTTTTCTCGAGTTTTCTTCCATGTTCCAGTTTTAGAGGAGTGTACGTATGTATGTGTATGTATGCATCCAAAGATTTGGCACACATAGGAGTTGTGTTTGATCAGTCATGTTGAGAACGGCACACATTCACAGCTAAGACAAATGAGGTTTCAGTAGCAGGATGGGAAGAGATCACACAGAACTGTTTCTAATACATAGTCTGTTTCCTACACACTCGCACAGATGCACAAAATAAAAACAGCTGCTGTTCTCCTTCGGGGTGTGTTGATGTGCAGTGCCAGCGTTGTGCTGGCGAACAGTTTCTGCATAGTCAATCTAAGCCTCTGTGATGACACAGTGATTACACATCTGTAGTGTGTTTACTTACTAGTCACGCCTTCATAAATACATATTAATTATGAGGTAAGACAAAAAGGAAATGTACGACAGCAAACGTCTAACCCAGGGGTGTCAAACTCCAGGCCTGGATTGCTGGTGTTCAGAAGAGTTCAGTGATTTCTCTGCTCTGACACTACAATTAAACATGCCGAGGTGTGTTTGATCAGGAAAATCATCAAACTGTGCAGCCCTCCAGGACCGGAGTTGGACACCCCTGATGTAGCTGCTGAGAAAGGGGTAACAAACTAATCTGTGTGTTAACTTGTGCAACGTGTCCAAGTATCATATGGGTCAAAAGGTCACAGCTTAGTCTAGGGCCAGGTATCAAAATGTAATACTGGGTCATATCGGAATATTAAGATCACCCCTGGATTGGAATGAACTCGGCAGAGACGTCACAGATGCTACGTGACCGAGTTTACTGCATGTATAAATAAGTGATAACACCAGTCAGTTGTAGCAGAGTGTGAAACCATCATCATGGATAAAGACTGTGATGTTACTGATGTCCAAAAGAGCTGATAATAGTGGAGCATGGTGGAGGAAGCATCTCAGAAACTGCTAACTTTGTGGGAGCTGCAGTAGTGAAGGTGTACCGAGAATGGACATCTTGTACTTAACAGTGGTGCCCCACGGGACACTGATGCCAGAGAGAAAGACTCTGATGAGTGATACAGAGCAATGAAATACCACCGTGGTCCAGTTAACCTCTATAATGAACACAGGAACAACGAGGAAAGTGTCAGGGATCAGCACTGAACGAGCAATCCAAGCCAAGGGTGGTGATAATATTGATATATGACTGTAGCTTTAAGCTACGTGCCAAATAACTTCAGTACCACCAAGTATAGACATAATCCACATCATTCAATTGCACATTTCAAAACTTAATTTATCTTCTCAGCTAGGAAACAGTCATGCTTGTTTCTAAAACTGCAGACTGGCATAGTTTCATTCTGTGGGCTTGTTATTAAAGTTAGTGCTTCTTAAATTTTGAGCAGGGCTCCTTCAATTAGTCTGCAATCAGTAAAACCACACTTATTTCTGCTTTAAGCCACTCCCACTTCCAAGGAGGTATCAATAACGATGGTATAGAACATTTTAATGATACCAAACCCTATTCTGCACTGCCTACAAAGAGGAGGCTCTACCACAACAATAGAGACGTATACTCCACCTCCAAATTAATTCTTTAGTAGCAAAAACACCAAAGAATACACATCTGATCTATTCAAACACTGACGTACCTGAAAACAGTGTTACAATGTCCCATTACACTCATTTGCTAAGGCTTGTCCACCCTTAAATTGGTAGCTAGATAGAATGACTTTGTGGGCAGAGCATGGATAAGACAGGGCCACACTATAGGCAAAGAGGAATGAGGTCATAAGGGACGGCTAAAAAATCTTCATATTTCTGTGTTTTTATCAGTGTTTAAATACAAAAAGTACCTTTGGGAGTCTTCACTTCCCAAATAAAATCACTTTACTTACTGGCCTTATGTAATATTCTCTGTTTACTCGAGGATACTTCATTAGGCTACAGTGGAAATGGTCCTCATTAGATGTTTATCTGGTAGAGTATCCAAAAACAACAATAGTTATATCTGGTGTGCTGCTTTGTACTACGATGCAATTGGAAAATAAGGGTTTGATTGGTAACAATAATTACAATGCCCAGCACACGCACACACACACACACACACACACACACACACACACACACACACACGTTAATGTTCAAGCCACAAATGAGGAATGATTCGCTCTACCATGAGTCTATTAGTGTTTCCCTATTATAAACAAAAGCTCATCTATGTAACAAACCAAAACGGCATGGAATGTTGATCTTTTTCGATTGTTATGCCTTTTGCTACATATTCAGTCTAACTCAGTTCTTCATACGTAGGCTTGTCATGCAAAACATGCCCAGGTTTCAAAGCCACGTCATGGTTTACAGACCACAATCAAGAAGAGCTTCTGATCTCTCTGAGCCTAGAGACTCTCCACAAATACATGTGATAGCCCTCTTTAACAAATGCCCTTCATATAATAGATAAATTGTGCGCTTGTTCGACTTTCCTATAAATAAATGCTTGGATCCCTTTATAGGACCTGTAGCAGCCGTCTTCAGATTGCATTTAACTTGTTACTGGCTCTGGAAGATGTGCATTAATGTTGAACTAGAATCTCAAAGCAAACCACCACCATTATAGTAGAACATAATGGATTAGTTGAAAAGGTACCAACACACCTTTACAGCAATGCTGAATGAAACGGTCATGAAGTGTGCAAGCTAGTGCACAGGCATTGGCATTACCCTGAACACAAATGCTGCAGTGTGAGTGCCCACACAAACTGGGGTCATACTGCTCAAAACTAGACAGATGATCCTTATCCAGCTGTTGTCTTTCAGGAAGGACGATAAACAATATGTGTAATGTTTATTACATGCACCCATGTATTCACACTCATTGGCCATTTTATCAGAAAGACTTGGTGTATAAGCAAGCCACAACATTAACACCACTCCTAACTCCTAACTAGTACTTCTCTAGTACAGGGGTGTCAAACTCCAGTCCCGGAGGGTCGGCGTACAGCACAATTTCGTGATTTCTTTGCTCTGACTACGATTAAACCTGCTAAAGTTGAATCAGGTGTGTTTGATCAGGAAGATCACCAAACTGTGCAGGAATTCAGGCCTCCAGGACCGGAGTTTGGCATTCCTTAGTCACTCTGACATGGACCACACAGTTACAGTCAGACGACTGGGTCTCACAATCTCTGAAGCAAGTGCGGTTCTCCCAGTCAGCATGTCCAGATCAGAACAGCAGCCTCCACATGTCCCAGACCTCAATCTGACTGCTCATCTCTGAGATGTGCTCTAACAATCTGTAACAGCTCTACCTCACAACTTACAGGACTTAAGGGATCTGCTGTTAACACAATGATGCCAGATAGAACAGTAGTATCTCACACACCAGGCATGTAGGGGACCAAAATCAGATTGGCATTATGGTTTTAATGTTATGGCCAATTGGTGTAGGTGCATTCATTATAGTCCTTGTTTCCAATTTTGCATAAAAATGTTCTGCAGGCCACGAGTGGCTCAGCGGGCTAAGACGGTGACACCATGACCAGAGAATCGTGAGTTTGAATGCTGTTTACCATCAACAGCCGGGGCCCAAGACAGCAAAAATTGGCAGTGCTCTCTCTGGGCATGTAGATGGTGCTCTCACTCTCCCTATCACTTTCACATTGCAATGTCTGCTGGCTCAGGCGTCTACTGATTGGTCCATTCAGAGCTGGGAGTCCTGCACTTTCCTCCGAGCACGTTGGATCCCCAGTGATGGTGTATCAGCAGTAGCTCAAAAAGAGGCGGTGGCTGCATCACACACAGCAGAGGAGGCTTGTGCTTGTCTTCACCCTCGTAGAGTCAGGGACAGTGCCAAAGTGATGGGGCAAGTCCTAGTGGAGGGGATGGTCTAATTGGCTACTACTACATTAGGAAGGGGATAAAAATGTGCAAAAACCTAGAAATAAAATTATATATAAAAAAGATTCTGCACATTTTAAGTTTGTTAAGATACATCAGTGGTCAATTTGTGACATTTTTATACATTTATAATAACAGACCACGGATGCCTGTATGATGGATATAATATAAAACGGGCAATGAATGGAGAAGGTAGGTGCACATAATAAACGAGAAAACAAGTGTAAATTGGGCAGAAAGCTCATCACTGCTCAGAAGCAGAACTTTAAGTTGACTCATGCTTACGTTGAAACCACAAGATTCTGGTAAAAGCGCATTTAACTAGTTTACATCACACTATGGGGCAGCTGGTGACAGCACTGCAGAACACAGCTGTGGTCTTCAATGACAGTTAAATAAGAGCATTGCGTAAGGAAAGAGAAAGACAAAGTCAGACCTTGAATGCTGACTCTGTAGGAGGACGGTTGCGAGTTAACAATAACTTGTAAAGCACGAAAGTCTTTCTGTGTTGCAGAGTCTGCTGCTGATGTAAGGCAAGAAGAACTTTGCTGACCTCAGAAAAGTCTGCACCAGTCATTTCTGCACATCTCCATGGCCTGGTGACCGCAACACGCCTTCAGCTTAGGAGGATATGTAAGCATCAGCAAGGCCAGTGAAGGCTTGATATAAAAAATCCCAAATAAGTCCTCAGTGGCCCTGCTGTGGAAATGGGCTACAGACTGGCCAGGGTACTGATCAATGTTAGCTGACTGTCAATATAGCTCAACTTATTGTGTACACACACACACACACACACACACACGTCCTTGTAGTGCATAACAGTCCATACAAACACACGCATTCACACACTTTCAAGTCTAGGTAGTGTATATACAACAACACTACTCACACGTATTCCTATGACGCACCTCAAAGCAAAGTGAAGGGCAACATCACACCTACAGTACAGATTAGATATCAAAGCTGGAACAAACCAGTTTAACTAAAATAAAAGTACTATAACTGCTTTGGGACAATACTGAGCTCAGGGGCTGAACAGGGGTGTAGTGCACAAAGCAGGATCTCTGTCAAAAGTCAAGACCGTCTAAAAGGATAAGAGACTTCTGGACAGTCTTCACTTTTGGCTTAAGTTATCCACCTCATTGGATAATCCTGTGAAATGATCCCAAGGACTGGACAACTGGACATAAACCAACAACAAAATTATAAATTAAAAACATCTTGTTCATACACACATCTGCGGGAAAGAAATTCATTAACGAAAGAAAGGCTTAATGAACCCAGGAGGAGCCTTTTCCCAGGCCACAGAAGTACTGGAGTGGTCTTGACTTGGAGGTTCAAGGCTAGCCTGGCTGATAGTTTGGATTCTCCGAGCTTCGCAAAAGCATCGCTGTTGAATATGCTCTCGTTTTGATGCTTTTCTAGTGTCTGAGGATGTCTATGTTGATGCTTTTGTTTATAAAGTGCCTTCCATATGCAGGTGACTGACAGAGGGTCAGTTTTGAAGAAAAATGTTTGCCCAGAGTGCAGCGAGGAGAGACAGAGGGAGGAATTCTGGGAAAGGTAGTGTTGGCAAAAGGTGAGGTCTGGGTGCTATTGGCACAGGGTCCAGAATTGGGTCCTGAGTGGGAGGAGTGCTGGGGACTGTGGGGTTTATGGTCAATAATTAAGCTACACCTCTTCCCTTTCCTTTCACCCTTTATTCTCCTTCACCCCCTTTGCTCTTTTTGTTCTCGTCCACTGTGTTACCGTCACTCTCTGGACTGATAGAACAGGATGTATCCTGACTCAGAGTTCTTGGAAATGTCAGAAGTCAAACCATAGAACTCTTCTATTGCCTGGGCATCGATTTTCTGAGAGAGAGAGAGAGAGTGTGAGAGAGAGAGAGAGAGAGAGACAGACAGAGAGAGAGAGAGAGAGAGATGGGAGTGGGGAGAGAGCGAGAGAAAATGAGAGAGTGAGTGAGTGAGTGAGAGTGAGAGAGAGAGAGTCAGAGAGAACCCGAGAAAGATACAGACAGAGAGAGAAACAGAGAGAGAAACACACACAGAGAGAGAGAGAGAGAGAGAGAGAGAGAGAGACAGAGACAGACAGAGAGAGAGAGAGAGAGAAAAAAAGAGAGAGAAAGAGAGAGAGAGACAGAGAGAGACAGAGAGAGAGAGAGAGAGAGAGAGAGAGAGAGAGAGAGAGAGAGAGAGAGAGAGAGAGAGAGAGAGAGAGAGAGACAAATAAGCATTTTGCATATAACGCACATTAATGTAGATGCAGAGAGTCTTAAGCACCTAAAGTTGTTTAAAATGTATCTTGGTGATAAGTGTGATTTTACTTATAATACCACCAAATATCATTACAATAAATGCTAATAAACATACAGCACGTAGTAAAAAGTCCAAAGATTTTGTTCAGCTGATATATTCTTATCTAGTCAGAAGAACAACATTTGGTTCCAGATGTTCTCAATGCTCCTCATCCATCACACAGACTTATTAAACTCAACAGAAGGAGACTTAATTATTAACATAATGAAGTATTAAATAACCAAACTGCACTGGATGAGAACTACAAATAATAATAGTCAGCCACAGGGAGAGGTGGAAAGGTTTAAACCAGTACATTAGCATACACACCAGTGCTGCTTATTTTATTATCATTAGCATTTAATCTAATATTAGTGTTTCTGAGCATATAAACTCTTACTACCCAGATGTAGAGCTTTTAAAATCTTTTAAGGGATGCCTAAAACTTTCCCAGAGCACTGTAGACTAGTTCATTTATGAGAAATGCTTGCAGGCAACTGGCATTTTCTAAGTCTTTGTTAATAAATAAATAAATACATTTTAAATGCATTTTGCCCTGCAAACAGTACAGAAGTGCATACACTCACCTCCACAATGTCATCATCAAAAAGCAGCCAGAATCCATGACTCTTCACTATTGTTATGTAGTGTCCTCTATTCGGCCCACTGTAACAATACACAGATCCCACACAGTCAACAGGTGTGTGATTGTGTCTATACCTGCCTCTTAAATTTTATTTCTTTATTTTTAGACAGCGTCTGAGCTTGCAACATGTATATAAGTCAAGAGCTTGTCAGCTGTTTTGACATTTTTACCACGTATTTACAGTAGATTTTAGAGTACAGTACTCCTGACTCCAATTAACTCATGGAGAAGTCGTTAACCAAAAGGTTCACATACTTTTTCCACCCTGCACTGTGAATGTTTACATGTTGTGTTCAGTAAAAACATGAAAACATTATTTTTATGCAGTATTACTTTAAGCAGACTGTGTTTGTCTATTGTTGAGATCAGAACACATTTAATGACCAATTTATGCAGAAATCCAAGGTTTCACAGACTTTTTCATGCAACTGTACATCAGCTAAAGTTTCTTCACATAATTATAGTGAATGGAATATTTGTTTCTGGTGAAATTATGTAAATTATCAGAACATTTGCTAAACCTCAAACTAGCGAATCAAAACAAAATATGTGCAGTCACATATGTTTTTGTTTAACTGGGTTTTCTTTATTTACTTTTAGGACTTGTGTGAAAATCTGATGTTTTAGATCATATTTATGTAGAAATATAGAACATTTTAAAGGGTTCACAAACTTTCAAGCAGCACTGTGATTGTCAAAAACAATGTCAAATGTTACAGTGTCTCTAGGTGCAAGACTGTGTGGGGTGTATATCTGTTTTTGTACCTGCCACAGTGCACCACCACAGCGACGAGGTCGTACATGCGGTCCAGGTTGACGGCATCTCCGGACGTGTTGAAAAGACGCAGCTCGAGAGGAAAAACGACACGGTAGCTCAGCTTAGTGTATCGATGCAACTGCTCCATGTACTTAAAACGCTTCAGGTGCAGAGCCAAGATCATAGGCAGCTTCTTCACCCGCATACTGCAGAGTCAACACACCAGCATCACTTTTTTTTTTTTTTTATAAACAATGAGTATGTAACACAAATAGCAGTGGACACTACAGTTGAGATCACACATTATGAAACAAAGTTGCACATTGCTCAATACCAAATGAAACCATGGCTGTTTATCAACAAATGTTTCTAAATTGAATGTTCAGTTGTGATAAATGAGAAATAACATTAGAAAAAAAAACATTTATTAATGTATGTATAATAAATGCACCAATCAACCACCTCCTTGTATCTACATTCTACACTCCAGTTTATCATCTCCACTGAACATATACAGTTGTGAAAATGAGTAATATATATATATATTTTTTTTACAAGATGTAAACAGATCTTATTTTTTTTGTAAGATGTTTACAGTTGCTGCTTTATCACCAAGATGCTTGCCTATTGTCCTGTAGCCGATCCCAGCCTTGTGCAGGTCTACAATTTTGTCCTTGGGGTCCTTAGACAGCTCTTTGGTCTTGGCCATGTGTAGAAGTTTGTGTCAATCAAGAGTGTGATTGACTGAGTGTGTGGACAGGTGTCTTTTATACAGTTAACAAGTTCTAACAGGAGCAATTAATAGTTAAATTAATTAACAGGTAATGAGTGCAGAAGGGGGGGAGCTTCTTAAAGAAACACTAACAGGCCTCTGAGAGCCAGAATTCTTGAAGAACAGGGGGAAATGAGTTTAATAAAGTATATACTAATAAAGTGGTCAACTGAGTTGATAAAACAGGCAGAAACAAGAAGGTGGTTTTAATATTATGGCTGAATGGTGTAAATGATAAATTCACTGACCGTTTCTGAGCCTCTTGCTTGCTGCAGCAGGTTTCACAGTAGTATTTATATTCACTGCACAGCGTCTCCGTGTTACTGAAGTCCCTGTTCACACAAACAGCAAGCTCACAATAACTGGACAATATGTTCTGTGTATTACAGAGCCAAAGTGTTCTTAACATGGGTGTGTGTGAATCAGAGGAGTGTGTGTGTTTATACCTGAGACAGTGTGTTATTGAAGTGTTTTGTTCGACATCCACAGATAAATCCAGGAAATCCTCATCTTTACTGCTGACCTATACCAGAGAGAGAGAGAGAGAACTTATGTTCTCGATTGCAATTCATTAAACTCTGTTCTAGTACTACTGTCAAAAAAGAAGCCAAAGTATCATTTGATATTAACACTAGTCCTGTACATGCAGTACTGGCATCACAACTGTACTTTTATGAGTACACACATAGCCAGTCTTTGGCTATGTTTACATTACCAGGCTGACGTCACTCAAATCAGACTTTATGCCTTGATGTGACTCAGATCTGATCTTATTAAATCAGAGTTTTGTAAACCTGGCAACCCAGTACAAACATGATGTTTTTTGTTTAGCGATGGCGGCGACGTGCATAAAAGTATCAGTGTGTGCATGTCATTTCACAGATTCACTCACATTACATACAGATACTGTCACTTAGGTTTATGAATGTGAACGCAGGCTCCGGAGACCACAGTTAAGATCTGGATGTGGTTTGAGGGATGTATATGATGACTCTTTTGGTGACTCTGGAGTTCTAGTGTTGTTTACAAGTCCAGTTCTAAGTTAAAGAAAATTCTAAAATGTGTTTTAACCCATTACATTGTTTAGATCTGAGAGTAGACCTGTGGCACTGAAATTGTGCTCGTATTCATAAAAAGAGCTATGACAGGAAAAACAGACCAGCAACAACAATAACATTCCCTGTGAGGACACAAATATTACTGTTTTTTACTGTTGTCATATTTAATACATGCACAGCATCTCTCATGCACACGCTATAATGCTGGCACAGAAGTAAAGTAAGGGTGAAATAAAACGTCTACTGAAGCGATACACTCATTTCTCTTGTGGCTCAGAAAGGTCAATAAGGCCAAAGCTCCAGAAGCAGGAGAACTGAACCTCTTGTCCATTTCTAACCTGTTACTTGTCGTCATGGGGGGCAGCTTCTCACTGTCATTGCATTTCATTCTTTTCATCAACAGACTCGGCTCTGTTCAGAGCAGGCTGACCTGCTGTGCTCACGTGTAAGGAGCTGAGAGAGAGAGAATTGGAGAAAAGGTGCAGCCTGCACATGATAACTGAAGTGAATAGGCTACATGTACAGAGGAAATGTCCCCAGTGAACTCAAGCTGCCACATTTACAGTATAGTAACCAAACTGGGTCAAACACTGGGACAATTATAAGACTAATGTAACATCTATGGCTACTTAGAAGAGCTAGATGAAGAGATTCAGTTTGAATTTAGGATCACATAATTCACCAAATATGAAACTAATACAACTGTTAGCACGAATATCAGTGAGTAATCTTTATGTAATTTTAATGTGTGAAACTTGACATTACAGTCCGTATATGAATTACAAGAATAAATCTTTCAATATGAATCAGTGATCTGTTCTATATGACTATAATACATCTAAATAAGACATATTACTCTTATGCAATTCCCAGACACTCTCAACCAGAGTCATTTGCATGTGAATGTAATATTAGGATTCTTGTCCAGTGACCCTTAATGAAATAGAACTTAAAAACGCACACTAGTGCATCAATAGCTGAACAACAGCTGTGTTTGAAATGGTCCCATTTTCACTCTTCCCTACTGAAAATCTGCATCACTACTATAGGGAACAGAATTCCTAAATGATAGACACTAGGGGTGTGCGATATATATATTGTCCAGAGGTGTCAAGTAATGAAGTACAAATACTTAAGTAGAAATTTTGGTTTTCTACATTTTACTGGAGTAATTATTTTCTGACGACTTTTTACTTCTACTTACTTACATTTTCATGTAATTATCGGTACTTTCTACTCCTTACATTTTATAAACAGCCTCGTTATTTCTACGTATTGTTGAAGTCTGAGTGAGAATGCTGAGGCGAAGTTGATTTTTTACCAAATATCCAGAGGAGGGAAACTTTATTTTTCTTCAGCTACTGAATCACTGAAGCAAGAGCCGAAGAAGAATCAGCTTTGCTAAGAGTGAACATAAACAGAGTCCTTTTCTCAACCCGAGCTTAAAGGGCCAGCAGCACAGTCTGCTACAAATAGTGTCTGTGTGTGAATACTGCTCATGAGTGCTCAGTAGCCCCTGCAGTATTTCATTTTGGTTTGTCATCATTCAAAAAAATCCTATCCAGAAAAACTGCGCTATCCAGAAAGAGTGAATGTGACTGTGGTTGGATGATGTTATAAACATATCAGGGCCTGAATTTCAGTGTGGGATTGCGCGAATTGCGCACTATTTCTTCAATTCCCGCAATTTTAGCCTTAATAATGCGGGAAACTCCCGCACACAACTACAGCGAAAACATTCAGCAAACATTAGCTTGGTTTGGATTGTGAGACGGACGGATGGTCGGGTGGACCGACTTCCGTACTGGACGCTGCACTCGGCGCGCTCACTCCTCCTCTGACACAGAGCTACGAGAACCTTCTGCTTTAGAGCATTTCTCTCAGTCAACTTTCAGAACCAACCCAGTCACTGATAAGAACTTTGGAACGCAAACATGGAGCGCTGGTTAAAACATAAATCTCCATGGTCTGAATTCGAACCCTCTCAGAAAATAGCACCAGTGTTGTGCCAAATTCTGACTCCCCGCCAGAATCCCGACTTCCCTTCGCGTGCACGCGCGTCACACAGCCAGGGTTGCCAGGTCCAACAAAAATATCCAGCCCAAAGTCAGTCTAAAACCCGCCCTTCAGAAGCTTAAACTAGCCCAAAATATATCCGTCACACGTTTGAAGCAAATGGCAAAACAACTATGAGTGTACAACTTAGTATTTTGTTTATCATCAGTCATTAATAATATGGTAACATTAGTGTTTATTAGTTCTTTAATTAAAAGTTTGGGAGTATGGAATCCGGGGCCCTTTGTTAAGGGCTGTCTGGTCCCTGTATGATCGGAGCAGGAGTTTGGTTCGCATTGCCGGTAGTAAGTCAGACCCGTTTCCGGTGCATGTTGGACTCCGACAGGGCTGCCCCTTGTCACCGGTCCTGTTCATAATCTTTATGGACAGGATCTCAAGGCGCAGCCAAGGGCCGGAGGGAGTCCAGTTTGGAGACCATAGGATTTCATCTCTGCTATTTGCAGATGATGTTGTCCTTTTGGCATCTTCAAACCGGGACCTTCAGCATGCACTGGAGCGGTTTGCAGCCGGGTGTGAAGCAGCTGGGATGAGAATCAGCACCTCTAAGTCCGAGGCCATGGTTCTCGACCGGAAAAGGGTAGCTTGCCCTCTCCAGGTGGGTGGAGTAGTCTTGCCTCAAGTGGAGGAGTTCAAGTATCTCGGGATCTTGTTCACAAGTGAGGAGAAGAATGGAGCGTGAGATTGACAGACGGATTGGTGCA
>BRDA01009193.1:23887-35800 GCA_036984385.1 Crenuchus spilurus | reverse complement strand
TTCGCATTGCCGGTAGTAAGTCAGACCCGTTTCCGGTGCATGTTGGACTCCGACAGGGCTGCCCCTTGTCACCGGTCCTGTTCATAATCTTTATGGACAGGATCTCAAGGCGCAGCCAAGGGCCGGAGGGAGTCCAGTTTGGAGACCATAGGATTTCATCTCTGCTATTTGCAGATGATGTTGTCCTTTTGGCATCTTCAAACCGGGACCTTCAGCATGCACTGGAGCGGTTTGCAGCCGGGTGTGAAGCAGCTGGGATGAGAATCAGCACCTCTAAGTCCGAGGCCATGGTTCTCGACCGGAAAAGGGTAGCTTGCCCTCTCCAGGTGGGTGGAGAAGTCTTGCCTCAAGTGGAGGAGTTCAAGTATCTCGGGATCTTGTTCATGAGTGAGGGAAGAATGGAGCGTGAGATTGACAGACGGATTGGTGCAGCCTCCACAATAATGCGGTCGCTGCAGCGGTCCGTTGTGGTGAAGAAGGAGCTGAGCCAAAAGGCAAAGCTCTCAATTTACCGGTCAATCTACGTTCCTACCCTCACCTATGGTCATGAGCTTTGGGTAATGACCGAAAGAACAAGATCGCGGATACAAGCGGCTGAAATGAGTTTCCTCCGCAGAGTGGCTGGCCGCTCCCTTAGAGATAGGGTGAGAAGCTCGGTCACTCGGGAGGAGCTCGGAGTAGAACCGCTGCTCCTCCACATCGAGAGGAGTTAGCTGAGGTGGCTTGGGCATCTGTTTCGGATGCCCCCTGGACGCCTCCCTAGGAAGGTGTTCCAGACATGTCCCCCCGGGAGAAGGCCCCGGGGAAGAGCCATGACTCCAATGTCTCTTTTTTTTTTACCCAGTCCTTGCAATACCCGTAGTTCCCCTTCTTACCTGGCATATTAGCTAGCGACTGTTCTATTTTATTTTATTTTATTTTATTGTCATTGCAACAAGTACAACAAAATTGCATAAGATTGAATATAACAGCATTAACATTGGGAAAGATAGGAGATAAAAAACATCCTCCCAGACGGTCCCATTGTAATTGGGGCAGTTTGAGAAGTGAAAAAACAGGAGGAGGGAGGATGGGGGGGTGGGTAAGGAGGATAAAGGTTGAAAAATAATCCTCAGGATTCACAGACAGGTGACGGTACCAAACTAAAGCAGCAGTCCAAAGATAAGTTTCAGGTCATTTGGCCAAGAATATATCCTTGGCTCAAACTTAAAAGCGGTTAAATGAGCTGCTCGATTTGTAAAATGTACCTTTTACCAGCCAATGCTACAAAACATCGACTTTAAGTCGCCACTTGGCTAGTGTTTCTCATACAGGTCACGTCACACACCGTCATCGCTTCATGATGGTAGGCTGCACAGACGAGTCACTTCTCTCCAATGCCATCTGTCTCTGGTTGCTTGTAGCAGGCTAGCACCTGATAATCCAGTCCATGTCTTGATGTTATCCATTCAGGTTATTCTTGGTCTTCCACGTCTTCTGACTCCCTCCACAAGTCCAGTTATAACACTTCCTTCAATGCTCTCATGTGCTGCCTCATCACATGACCGAAGTAACGTAACTTGTGAGATTTAACGTGCATCAGTAACTCCTTTTGAGTTCTAGCATCTCATAGACTTGCTCAGTGATCATCATCTTCATCCATGAGATCTTCAGCAACTTCCTGGTGCACTTGTTCTCAAAAGCCTGAATACGTCTTTCTTCCTCTTTCTTCAGTGTCCAGGCTTCACATCCATATGTAGCTACTGGCCAGACCAAGGCTTTCATCAGTCTTAGTTTGGTGTTGGTGCTAATTGACTTGCTTTTCCACATCTTTGTCAATTTGACCATCACCACCCTGCCATTGGCCATTCTTGTCTTCACTTCACTGGCACAGTCTGCAGTTTTTGTTACTCTGCATCCCAAATACGTGAAAGAGTCTACTTGTTCCAGAAGTCTTCCTTCGACTGTGATCTTCAGTATATCTTCAGTGTTCATCATCATGTTTGTTTTAACTGCATTGATCTGCATGTTATATTCTTTTGCAGCCTTCTCAGTGCGACTCACCAGCTCTTCTAGTTGTTCTTTTGTTGTGGCCAATAAGACGATGTCATCTACATATCCGAGATTGTTAATAGTCCTTCCACCAATCTTGAATCCTCCCATAAATCCCTGTAGTGCTTTTACCATCACTGTTCTCCTAAGATGTTGAATAAACATGGTGAGAGGTTACATCCTTGACGGACTCCTTGTCTTACGCTGAACCATGCTGATGTGTGATCGGCGGTCCTGACGGCTGCACGCTGCTGACTGTACACATTTCTCAGTAGCTGGATCAGGTGTGAGGGAAAACCCATCTCCAGCATGGTTATCCACAATTGGTCATGTTTTACCATGTCAAATGCCTTTGTGAAAGCAATAAAACAGAAATACTGTTTCTCATACAGCAGCACATAAAAGAAAGCGCGAGGCTGATTCGGCTAAAAATGTGTATATATAGTTCAGCTAATATCTTAAGTTGAAGCACAGCAACAAAACTCTCAAAAGGACAAGGTAAGAGCTGTAGTTAAGCTCACCAGTAGTATTCCCCCCAAAATGTAGAAATCCCCCTTATGTGACACATTTAAGGGGGGAATTCCCCCCCCCCCCCATTTTGAAAAATGAATTTGAGGCCCTGCATATACCATTCTGATACCCTATTGGTAAGCAATCCACCGCACCTGCACATCACATGTCTCGTCACTCTCCAGTAAGCTCAGTACTACACATTTGTGACCCCACCAGGGAAAACCAGGCCAAAGTCACTGAGCAACTTATTGAGGTATCGTGTCAATATCGTGTCACTCACATTAGTGACAAAACTTAGCCACTCTGTATTATTGATGTAAATGAAAGACAACAGTCTCATATATCTATCGTAGTACATGTTTTGATCAAAAACAAAATTCACAAAAAAGTTGTTTTGAATAAAACAAATTTTGCAAAAAAAAAAAAAGACTTTGACCTGCTTTTCCCTGGTGGGGTCACATATATTGTCCACTAATATATTTGAAATGACTAAAATGTTTTCATTTTCAAGGAGCATATTTGCAGCTGAAACAGGTAGCCAGTACATCCCAAAAAATGTCATTAGCATTTAAATATAACATAATAGTCATTACAGCTTTTAGAAAAAAATTATTTTGGGGGTGGGGGTAGTACACTATATGCCCCTGTGGCACAGCCCAAGTGTTGGCATTTGTTTTCCTTACATTACTTTTACTTTTATACTTTAAGTAGTTTTGAAACCAGTACTTTTGTACTTTTACTTGAGTAAAAACTTAAGTTGATACTTTAACTTCTATAAAAGTCTTTTTAAACCCTACTATCTATACTTCTACCTGAGTAATGAATGTGAATACTTTTGACACCTTTGATATCGTCTATGATATCTTAATCGCTGTATAAATGATGCGTGAGCTGACGTTGTGGAGTTGTGGCTGTTCGCTCGCATGGCCAGTTAGCACAGATGCTATTCTAGCAAGCTACCTATGGAGCAATCGCTACTTTTCTCCAGGCTTCAATTTCCTCCGACAAAGCATTACTATTCTCTCTCTCTCTCTCTCTCTCTCTCTCTCTCTCTCTCTCTCTCTCTCTCTCTCTCTCACACACACACACACACACACACACACAAAATGGCACATTGCCTCCTAGTTGTTGAAGGTGAGATATGGAGCTACATAAACATTTCCTCCATTAAAGCTCTCCGTTAAATTCAGTAACTCAGTAATACATTACATTATTCAAATTTTAAAAAGCATTAAAACTACCCTAAGATATTATAATAGAGTAAAAACAGCTCAAGTCTGCCAGACACACCATACTACATAATTATTACTGTCTCACTCCCAAAAAATGCAGGGAAATACCAGCATTAAAAGAAATTGAGTCAACCCGCCCCTTCTATCAACTCTCCCTATCACTTGCAATGTCCCCAACTCTCTTGGGAGGGGGCAGATGAGCACAGGTTTTCTCTGATACCAGTAAGGTCAAGCCCCTTTTTTTTCCGAAGTGCTGGTGATACATTGCTGCCGTGCAGCTAGTGGGCTCAGAGTAAAGCGCAAATACCCAGTTCTGATGGAACTCCTGGCAGATGCCAGAGTCGGTCGACATTGTTTTTTATAGTATTAGGGAGAGTGTGCCATCTTGCCCACCCGAAGAGAGTGCACAGCCAATCTGCTCTCTTGAGGCCCTGACTGTTGATGGCACTCTAAAAACAGCATGATTGGGATTCCAACTCGTGATCCTCGGTGAGTCATGATTTTAATCATGATTAATCACAGAATATTGGGTTGATTAATACAGTTAATTTTTAAGTGATAATACATCATTTGATTTTGCCAGTCTAACACTGATGGCATTTAAATACCCATTATTAAAAGCTTAAGAAAATCTGGCAGGTCACATGGTTTACACATACATCCACTGTTTTATATTTGCACTGGTGATTTCAATGTTTTTGTTTCAAGTAAAAAATGCCTTAAATACATTGTTTCCATTAATATATTTAGTTAGTAATTATTAATATCATTTAAAGAGTGCAGGCTACATTTTGGAATAATGCAAAATATCGTTTAATATTGTTGTCAAAATTACAGAAATTATCGATATATCATTTTTTGTCAATATCATACACCGCTATTGGACACATTACAAATAGCTCTGCAACAGCAGATTACATCGCATAAACAATATGTCACACCTCACCTCTGAAGTTTTACCATTGACTGCTATTTTGTAAACCTGGCAACCCAGTACAAAAATGATGTTGTTAACGATGGAGGCGATGTGCATAAAAGTATCTGTGTGCGCATTCATGTCATTTCAGAGATACTCACATTACAGAGAGATACAAGCACCTATGTTTATGAATGTGAACTGTCAAGAAGGTCAAATTTGATTTCAGCAAAAAAATCTGAATTGAATAATGAGGCTTGTAACTGCGACAGCAGACTACATCGCATAAACAATGTAAACAACAGCTTATCAGTCCAACGTAACATCCACAAATAACTAATAACGCTAATAAAACCTAGATTAAATTGTACATTTCTGGTGCTGGATGTTGGGTTGCTGCTTACATGCACAAAGCTTTTACAGACAGTGTCGTCTCTTTAAAAAATTTACCTCAGGCTACCATCATCGCTCAGCTTAATCCTCCTCAGAGATTAATGAAAATCGTCAAACCAAACAATGTTGCATATTATCGATACTTTCTGTCTGTTGGAGTACACCAGGGGTGGCCAACCCTGGTCCTGGAGAGGCACATTCCTGCCCAGTTTGGTGATCTCCCTGATCAAACACACCTGATTCAACTCAGCAGGCAATTAGCAGGTTTAATTGTAGTGTCAGAGCAGTGACATCACCAAACTGTGCAGGAATGCTGCTCTCCAGGGCCAGGGTTGGCCAGCCCTGGAGTACACTGTTTGTGCACTAGTTATTGTACTACTTATTGTCACTGTTTGTTACACAGTTCATTGTGGGATTGTTACAGTACAACGGATATTCTGCACTGTTTTTGTACACCAATACAAAATGGCGAAACTGCAAAGTAGTGCACACACGACCATCTAAATCAGGACAAGGGTCTCACCGTCTCACAGTTGAGGCAGCGCGTCTCATTGGTGAGCGTGCCCTGGAAGATGTCATGCACCCAGGTAGATTCAGCCTTGTTCTCTGGCTCCGTTTCAGCAGCAACGGCGGTTCCATTGTTCTTCAGCCTTCCATTTTGTTTCTCCTGTTTCTTCTCTTCCTGCAGGATGTCAGCCACTGTGTTCAGCAGGTAATTCAGGAACTCGTGGGCATCCTGTTGCATGTAGTTATCAAACAGGTCTACAGGAGGAGGCAGAGAGCACAATGTTGGTAATTGGTAAGAAAGGCTTTGTCAAAATGACTTTGCAATGTGAAGGTGTAATGCATGTCAATTTGAGATTATTTAACAACTTGACACAAACAATTAAGGCATCATATAAATTGCCATATAACTTTATATAACTTGCCAATGTGGCTAATATGTTATTGGTCCTCTACGTGCCAACAAAACAGCTCTGATCCACTAAGTCATGGACTCTGAAGGCACTCTGTGGTATCTGGCATCAAAAACTAGCAACTGATCCTTTAAGTAAGGGGTGTCCAAACTTTTTTCAATGAGGGCCACATACATTAGGTATACAGTCTTAACTTTAGTGTATTAAAGTTAGAAAAATCAATTAAAAGTGGTCAAATATGTTATATTGTTAAATATAATTAAAAACAAAACTGCCTTCATCACAGCTTTCCATAAATGGACCTTTACTGATTTATTCAGAAAAAGCTTTGGTAGGTAGTTCATTCTCTTAACAGCATTATTGTTATTTAAGTTATTAGGCTTAGCAACACATCTATTAACATTCGTTTGAAACAGTTATCAACATTAACAGACTGAACTGGACTTAATAACAGGAGTGCATATAATTTTAGTAAATTATTGGTGAGCATCAGCTGCGCTCGGAATGTAAATCGGGCCATCCAGTTGCGGTGTTAATCCGACGCCACTCGTGTCAAAAATCTGGACAAATGTCACTTGATCAAGGAGCAAATCTGCATCAGATGAGATATATTATAAATATTCACTCTCCCACCGTGTCTGAAATTTTCTGCACTCACTCTCTACCTTTTGCTTCTTTGGTTCGGGAAAAATAAAAAAGTTTGATGGAATGGATTAAAAGTGTTCCTAATGACGACAAAAAGGCATATTGCAAATACTGCAAATGTGAAATGAAAAAGTCAGTTCCTTTTTTTTTTTTTAGCTTAAACTAGCCCAAAATATGTCTGTCACACGTTTGAAACAAATGGCAAAACAGTCAATCAGTCATTAATAATATGGTAAAAAAAATCAGTCATTAATAATATGGTAACATTAGTGTTTATTAGTTCTTTTATAACAGTTTAATATCCAAGTCAAGAACATTTAATAGTAAAATAATTAGCAAAAAAAGGAACTGACTTTTTCATTTCACATTTGCAGTATTTGCAATATGTCATTATATAATTAGGAACACTTTTAACCTATTACATCAAACCTTTTTCTTTTCCCCAGACCTTGCAATACCCGTATTTCCCCCACTTACCTGGCATATTAGTTAGCGACTGTCTTCTCTTCACCTTCTGTCTGTCTGTCTGTCTCTCTCTCTCTCTGTCTCTCTCTCTCTCCTCTTCACGCTGTACTTCCTTATGTTATGTTCTCCTCATACTTATTGTTGCATTCAATCTTCCAACACCCACTTTTCTTGTTGTTTTTGGCTGCCCCGGTAATTTTTAAAAGTACCCCAAAAAAAACGCATCCTGCCACGCTTTAATTTTCACCCGCAACTGGATTTTCAAATAAGCCCAATTTGGCATGAAAACCACAAACCTGGCAACCCTGTCTGTGAGCGTTCTTTTTGGTGGAGCAACTGCCTTGATCAACAGTAGCTCCCCCTGGTGTTAAAACTAAGAAGTGCAATACACTCAAGTAAAAGTTGACGTGCGGGCCATATTCTATTCTATGTAAAAAAATTCCTGCGGGCCAATTAAAAATGGTAGTTTGGACACCCCTGCTTTAAGTCCTGTACATTGCGAGGTGGAGCTGCCACAGATCAGACTTACTGTCTAGTACATCCTACAGGATGGGAGGGATTTTGAGGGCACTGTTGGTACATACTGACCACTGGGAGCACCTCACAAGACTTGATTATTTTTCTCCAGCATCTAGCGCAATGCTGTAAAGCCTCCAACATTGTAGATGACCCAACACACCCCTCATACAAACTCTTCTCTCTCATGCTATCTGGAACAAGGTAGTGCAGCATACAGGCTACCACAACTAAACAGTAAAACAGTTTGTCACCAAGCAGTTAATTCCTCAACTTACAGGTTTAGAAGTGACCTGTGTACCTCTGACCAACTCTCCCAAACGGACCAACTAAATCTGTTACTGTCTCACCCACTGCCTCTGCACATTTCCCATTAAACTGTAATGTTTCCTGAAAAACTTGAGCACAATGACTGTATATGTATAAATATATACTGTGGAACTTCGGTTATTGGTTGAACTGGTTAACGTACAATTTGGTTATCGTTGACTTTTTTTCGGGTAATTTTTGCCCCAGTTATCGTTCATCTGCCCAGTTTTCATTGGCGTATCCATGTGACTCGCCACTTATTTCACAAAAACAAATCATCCACGCACACGTTCATCACTCACCCATGCATTCGTCCTTTATTCTGGTTTTGTTTCACATCGTTTCTTATTGATAGCGCTCAAAACATGTCACACTAAAGCAGTGACGAGTGCTACCACCTGTGAACAGGTGCAAAAACAAATAGCAGTCGAGAACCCTGAGAACGAGTGTACAAAACAAAGGCTGCCGGCTGGACCACACCGGCACTCTCTAAATCAGAGCATAAACCCGTAAAAGTGATGTTAAATGTTAATTTATCCATTTCATTAGTCTTTTGTATTTATTTCTCATTGTGTTCTGTATGTAAAACTATAGTTATTCTATATAAAATGTATTTTTGTTAATATTTTGGAGTGTCTGAAACAGATTAATTGTATTTACATTATTTCTTATGGGAAATATTGCTTCAGTTATCGTTCTTTTTGGTTATCATCAGACACTTTAGAACAGATTAAGGACGAAAACCAAAATAAATATGCAGTTATACACATTTGCGTCTCTTGCACATTCTTAAAAATGTCTGCTTCTAGAATACTACACTTGTGTTTTATTTCACTATACTGTGTACTGGTGCCACACTGTTGTGCCTTCTTTGGTCCTGCAAACTTCAGACACCAAAACACTGTGTGTTGGCTGAGGTGTACATAAAATTTTTTTTGTCCAAACCCGACAAATGTACCTCAGTTACTGATTCATTATAACAATACTCAAACATGCATTATCCACACTGGTGAATATGGGAGCTCAAATGACCACATAAACAAGCTCTGTGAGTGTATGTGTGTAGTCAGCTGCCTGGTTCTTGTATGACAGAGGCCTGTATTGTTCATTCTCTCAGAGGGTGATCTAAAGTAAGACACCAGAACAAGTCTCCTTTCATACCACCCACCTACACACACACACACACACACACACACACACACACACACACACACACACACACACACACACACACACACACACACACACACAAACCCTTACACCTGTCTCTCATTCCACAGATACACCATATTACAGAGGGGCTTACTGTTAGTAAGCTAAGGTCAAATGCTAATTCACTGACCATTACTAGGGGAACTACAGACCCAATCAACATACCTTAAAAACCATCCAGGCACATATGTATCCTAATACCTATAGCACAGGCACAGCTGTTTTTCCAGACATGAGCAAAGACACAACTACTACATGACTACATAATAAATATACATTATGATTATACATACAGGTGCATCTCAAAATCATTGAAAAGTTAATTTAGTTCAATAATTCAATTCAAATAGATTCATTACACACAGTGTGTCCATTTCAAGTGTATATTCTCTTAATGTTGATAATTATGGCTGACAGCCTTTGAAAACTCAAAAGTCAGTATCTCAAAACATTAAAATATTAAATAAGACCAATTCAGAAATGATTTTAATACATAAATGTTCTACTGAAAAGTATGTACAGTATATACACTCAATACTTGGTCGAGACTCCTTTTGCATGAATTACTGCATCAGTGTGGTGTGACATGGAAGTGATCAGCCTGTGGCACTGTTGAGGTGGTATGGAAGCTCAGGTTGTTTGATAGCGGCCTTCAGCTCGTTTGCATTGTTGGGTTTGGTGTCTCTTATCTTCCTCTTGACAATAGCTCATAGATACTCTGTGGGGTTTAGGTCAGGTGAGTTTACTACCAAGCACAGTAATACTGTGGTTATTAAACCAGGTGTTGGTACTTTTGGCAGTGTGGGCAGGTGCCAAGTCCTGCTGGAAAATGAAGTAAATTCCATAAAGCTTTGGAAAGTCAACAGATGGAAGCATGAAGTGCTCTAAAATGTCCTGGTAGATGCTGCGCTAACTTGATATAACACAGTGGACCAACACCAGCAGATGATATGAGTCCCCAATGTCCTAGTTTTTCTTTTTGAACTAAAATACTAAAGTAAATTAACTTTTTGATGATATTCTATTTTTTAGATGCACCTGTATAATCAGTTTTTTAATCAAATAAATACATTTGCAGTCTTCAGACATTCAAATGACCTTCAATACTTTATTAGACAAATAAAAATATTATAACTCGGCTTCTGCAGAAAACAAACTTCTGCACATTGGCACACTATTTACCGAATTGAAATGTAAATTTTTAGAAAATTAACTAAAATATAAAATGTGGCCTGTTATGACACATTAAAATGTATGTTTTGATTACTTCCTGTGCGTTCAATTCAGAAAATAAATAGAAACTACAACAAAATGTGCAGAAATGCATTTGTTCCCTTTGGAACTTACATACTATTTAATGTCACTTGTGTACAATGTGTAATCTGATGAAGTGTGTCCAACATTCTGCATCAGACTGGCACAAAATGCCTGTCAATCAGCTTGTCAAATGATCCATTTAATTGACTTGTTTTAATCAAATAGCCAAACAGAGTTAAACTGATTTACAATTACAGCCGTATAAGACAAACAATGTATATTGAATACTTCAGTTGTGCTTGTCACTATGTTTTCACTTGTACAGTAATCAGGAATCAAACGTGGCTCTTCGGGTTTCGTGGCTCTATAAATAAGCTTGGGCCTAAAACGACACCGGAAATGGTGGGTCGTAATTAGGCTGCTGTTGTGCAGAGCAGAACCATGTGGCAGCAGATAAATTTCCCCGTTTTGGTTAGTCTGGAAATACCTTACTCAGTTAGGTCGAAATAGGGAAGCAGGACCAATTTAAATATCATTAAGATGTCATCATACAAAACAATTAAGGACATTAAGGACATGAATCTAATTCTAGCAAATTATTACAACAGGAAATATTGTAGTACTAGTGACTTTAAGCCCGTTTTGTCTCTTATCTGCTAAAAGCCTGTATTATTTCTAAATAAGCACTCACTGGGGTGAGGTAACAGTCCTGTACCATGTGCTGTATGTTAGTGCATCTCAAACATTTTTATGTTGTGTGTGTGTCTTAGCAATGAAAATGATCCAACATTTGTGAGTAACAAAAGAAGGTTAACCTTTGCTTTCAGTAAATGCAACTAAATGTTTCTGCTAACTGTCCTTTAAATATTCTTTGTTAGAACGACTTGTGTGATTAAGGTCGTTGTCTTGCTCCATGACCCACCTTCTCTTGAGATTCAGTTCATGGACAGATGTCCTGACATTTTCTTTAGAATTCTCTGATATAATTCACAATTCATTGTTCCATCAATGATGACAAGCCGTCCTGGCCCAGATACAGCAAAACAGGCCCAAACCTGATACTACCACCACCATGTTTCACAGATGAGATAAGGTTCTTATGCTGGAATGCAGTGTTTTCTTTTCTCCAAACACAACACTTTTCATTTAAACCAAAAAGTTCTATTTTGATCTCATCCGTCCACAAAACATTCTTCCAAAATTCTTCTGGCTTATCCACGTGATCTTTAGCAAACTGCAGACTAGCAGTAATGTTCTTTTATGAGAGCAGAGGCTTTCTCCTTACAACCTTGCCATGCACACCATTGTTGTTCAGTGTTCTCCTGATGGTGGACTCATGAACATTAACATTAGCCAATGTGTAAGAGGCCTTCAGTTGTTTAGAAATTACCCTGGGGTCCTTTGTGACCTCACTGACTATTACATGCCTTGCTCTTGGAGTGACGTTTGTTGGTCGACTACTCCTGGGGAAGGTAACCATAGTCTTGAATTTCCTCCATTTGTACAC
>BRDA01009193.1:3222-17064 GCA_036984385.1 Crenuchus spilurus | reverse complement strand
AGTGCACAGTACAGGAGGAAGTGTTATATAATGTATCAGTGCACAGTACAGGAGGAAGTGTTATATAATGTATCAGTGCACAGTACAGGAGGAAGCGTTATATAATGTATCAGCGCACAGTACAGGAGGAAGCGTTGTATAATGTATCAGCGCACAGAACAGGAGGAAGAGATCATGTTGTGAATGTACTGGATAAAAGCCATAAAGCCATGTGTGAAAAACTAAGTACAACCCATGAATCCATAGCTTGTAGAACCACCTTTATCAGAAATATCTTGAAGTTATAGGTTTCTTTGTGACTTTGTCAGTCTCTCGTATGATTCTGGGGGAATTGTGTCCCGCTCGTCTTTACAACGTTGCTTAAGGTAATTGAGGTTTGTGGGCATTTGTTTATGCACAGTTCTCTTAATGTCTTACCCCAGCATTTCAACTGGGTTGAGGACTGGACTTTGACTGGGCCACTGCAACACGTTCATTCTTTTCTTTTTAAGACAAAATGTTGTAGATTTGCTGGTGTGCTTGGGATCACTATCCTGTTGCATGCACCCAGTGACTGCAAGATGCCCAGGTCCAGTGTTTGCAAACAGGCCCTCCACCACCATGCTTGACAGTTGGTACGAGGTGACTGTGCTGATTGTGACTGTGCCTTATGGCAAAATATCTCCTTATTGATCTTGTTTGTTCTAAAGAAGTCTTGTGGTTTGTTGAGATGCAATTTTGCAAATTTAAGCTGTGCTGCCACAATCTTTATATGAAAGATCCTGGCAACACTTCCAAACAAGCCATACTATGGGTTAAATGCTTTACACATATTACATAACTGTCTTCAAATGCTTGAATGTTAAAAAGATTGTGCATAGACATTTTAGGCAGCCTTAAGGACATTTCTTATGAACACAATCATTTGAATGTCTTAATACAAGCTTAATAAATGGAACAATCACTCCAGTGTGATCAACTATTTGCCTTGTTACAACTGCTTAAATCTTAAATGGACATCAAGTTCATGGTCCAGAAAGTGCTATAGAGCTGATTGACTAGTGACTGGTGCCAAATAGCTGTACTGTGTGACAGTAATGACCTGAGAAAGCAATCCAACCTTTCTTCCCTCTGAGGAAATATGAATCCACCGAGGTCTCCATTTCAACCTTTAAAGACTTGAAGTCGCCATTGAGTCAAACTAAATAAGTATTGCATTGTGTGACCAAGAGATTAAAGAACTTAAATGATCTTTGCCTCCAGTAGAAGGCATGTCATTCATACAAAAGCCATTGATTTAGGAAGCTCAAAGGCTTTCAAAATAAAATGGTATCAGAGCATGAATGGGGAATTTTGCTTGCATCCCATTAGGAGCAGTTTATGCTACGCTGTCTAAAGGGATCAGAATACGAGTCTTTGTTACTGCTTCATCAGAAACTACATGAGTGCATAGGGACACCTTTAGATCGTGGTCACTACTGATTATATTAGTAATTAAGTAATCTGATCACATTAATAATTATCATTGTTTTGAAAAAACTGTAATTGAACAATAATGACTTTTTAAAAAGATAACACAATGATACTGTTACCAATAACTATGATAACAACGCTGCCTCCCACCAGGCAGCATAGAGTTTAATCCTCATTCTGAGCAAGAACACACTATACCAGTAAGAGTCCTTAGGCAAGACTCCAAACATTGTATTCACATCCAAATGTAAGATGACTGAAATTTACAAGACACTCTGGATAAGAGCATCTGCCAAATGCCATAAATGTAAATATCAAAACACTACCAAAAATGCATATAAAGTCTAGTGCAACAGTTTGGACACCCATGGATTTACCATAATTAGGTTGAACTGGGTTTACATAGAATTTAAATTGATTGCATATAAGGTTACATCCTCTGCAGGGAATAAACAAACATAGCACTCTTCTGTACATTTTAGTGCAGTTTCCATTTTTTGCTGAATTTAAGACACTGGAAAATCAATCAATCAATCCAACCATTCAATCAATCCATCCATCCATCAATCAATCCATGAATCAATTTATCCATCCATCGCAATGTCTCATTTTAAGTTATTTCTTTTCAGTATAAATTAACCTCAGTAAAATAAATACTCATTTCACAATATAAAAACAGCATTATAAGTACAGACATTTGTTAGAGGATGTGTTCTCTTATTTCACTTGTGAATCAAAATTGGCAAAATTATATCAAAATAAAATGTAATTTTATCAATGGTGTCCAAACTCTTCAGACTGTAAACGGATATGTTTATTGCTTACTTACTGCTTTTATGAGACTAGTGCATGGACTGTGTCCTCATAAGATTTTAACCACCTGCATTTACAGTCTGTAGTCAAAGGTGTCTCTGATTTTGACATCCATTATATTCTAATATAATACGCACATGAGTTTAAAAAACATCACCTTCTTTTAAGCAGTAGGCTGGCTGGTCACCCATAATGTTATCAAGCTTGTTAAAATTACGACAAACTATCCATGCTCATCCACCTGTAGTCGAGATCTTTGTCTGAAAGTTGGTTTGATATTTCTGTAAATATTGTTTCCATAGATTGTTTGTAGATGTAGCACAGCTGTGTCAGTCTGAGTGGCTAATAAGTATTTAGTTTAGTCTGGGGAAAGATGGACGCAATTACACTACCATAACATCTGGCTAAAATACACCACATAGCACCTCCTGAGGTGCTTTGAGTGAATCTGTTTTAAAAGCCTCTTGGATATGTTTAAACTTGAATTGTAATATGGATATGAGAATGTAACGTCCCTCCCTCCTGGACAAACCTGACCAAGGTCATTTAAAAAAAAATACAAGTTATATGCATATTTGTAAAGTGTACTGTTAAAGGAATCCACACAAAATTTATTATCTCTTATACTTTTCCAGATATAGCATTCAGAGGCACATCATACTGAAACTCAACTCGGTTTATTTGCGACACAAGACATTAATACATCAGAAATGCTTAAAAGTTAAAACAAATCCAAATCTACCAGAAATTAAGGCTGAAATATGAGCCCAGCTACAATCGCACTGTTTACATCAGCTGAAGACATCTGACCTGTTTATGTTTGGTGGATTGATCTCAACACATTTTTACAATGAAGAAAAGTAGCTGGAGCCGAATGACACCCAACAAGGTTGTGTACTTCCAGGTAAAATCTGCAAATTTGCTGAATGGTTTGCTGCACAAAAACAACTTTTTATGGTGAGTTTAAGTTTTGTATTTGATCAAAACATGATCTACAATAGATATTTGTGACTATTATCTTTCATTTACAGCAATAAAACCAAGCTGCTCATTTTTGTCACTAATGTGACTGATAGACTGAACAACACAATATACCAAGAAGTTACCCAGCGACTCTGGACAGGTTTTCCCAGAAAGGGTCACAAATGTGCATGTACCAACCAGCTATTCATGGGTTGTAGCTGACGTCACAAATGAAGCTGCCGTGATAGTACTGTCTGATTCATGCCTTCAATATGCTGTGCCATGAGGTGTGACAACAAGAAAGGGAATAATTAGGTTAGCTAGATGGGTAGCTAGCTCGTTTGCTGTGTGAATTTACTTCCTTTTGCTAGTCAAACTGTTTAAAGATGTTTCAGCAGACTTATTTGTGCTAAATTACTTTTAGGATTGTCAATTACAACCAACTTTTCTTTAAAAGTCAAAAGCTGAAAAACACTATGATACGTTATGACGTGGTGTTTAGTCACGTAGCTTAGCTACGTGTCTTCGTAAATAAGCAAACGCTTCAGCCTATACCTATTCGGTCAATTTTTATTCATTATTTACTTAGTTAATTAACTATTTTTATCTATTTCTATGTTATTAATTTTCAATTTAGTTATTTTTGTATTGCAATGTATATATGAATGTTTTTTTGTGAAACCAAATAAACCACTACTACTACAAAGAATATTTTCTTGTGCTTCAGATGCCATATTTTTGGCTCCGTTACCTAGCCTGCTGTGAAATATCTGTATGCATCTGTGCTTTTGTAGGCTTTCAGACTTTATCCTGAATAAGATGATGGTTTATGAATTAAGTACATGTAAATATAATGAAACGACAATGTGTGTCATATCAAATTTAAGAAATTTATTCTGAGTATCGTTTCTGCTCTGCTGGGTTCATGTGTGAAGTTTGCTCCATTATTTTTGTTGCGTGAGGTACTCAACATGGCGGTGACCACAACAAAACCACGTGACTGCAAGGCATGAATAAATGGGACGTAAAAAGATCAGGAGACATTTCATTATCTGTCTGGTGAACAGTGAAGTACTGCAAAAGCAAACTCACATATAAACAAAAGGCAATGCTTACATAAGCAGAGAAAAGGTACATTGTGGTCTCTGTAAACCGTAAGCAAGACATCAGCCTAAATAATGAAATATATCCTATTCACCACGAGTATTGATCAGGTCTGAAACATCACTTGCACAACCCTCTGACTGTCTGAGTGGAGACTATTATACTGAACACTGACTGCAGTCAGACCAGACATCTGCACTACTGCAATACTATAACTCACTGAAATTCAAGCACTAAACCATAATAATAATAATAATAATAATAATCATCATCATCATCATCTCATCATTACACTGACAAATGAAGCTAAAGGTCACAACTAAGAATACACAGTATTGCTTAAACAATGTCACCAACAACACTATTCATATTTGCACTTGTGTTAGCCTGATTGGTTGGTCTCACACATCGCCTCAAATTTCAAAGCCAGTGAAGCATTTTATATAAGCTATATTTTAAATACAGTACCAGTCAAAAGTTTCTTATTCAATGTTTCATTTGGTGGTTTGGTAATTATTAGTAATAATGTATTTCTTCATAGTTTGGAGTGTGTCCAAACTTTTGACTGGTACTGCACTATAGACAGCTGTGATAACTGTGTACAGCTGTAATAACTGTGTACTGGAACTGTTCTCTCTTGAAAACTAATGAAATAGTGGTACAATATGCCAGCAAATGTGGAAAAAACATTTAATCGGCCAAACAACACCTGCAGATTTGTCAGCTACAAGCTTATTCACTAACACCTTAGTCTACAGTTTAATTTGGTTTGCCAATTTAGCAGAGATACTCAGCAGGTGACCACACACACCACTTACTAAACCGTAAACAGTGGATTATAAACGGAGCTGAGAAAGTTATTCAGTGCCAAGATTTGTCTGAACTCTAGTGTGGCTGGTGTTGAACCTCCAGACAAACTCAAACACTGTTCATTATCATTATCAATCAGGAGGTTGTTTCACAAACCAGGATTTCTCAGCTGGATAGCTGAAATCAAAAATGTACTACTATGATAAATGATCACATTTAAGACTAGAGATGAAAGATGAATCACTTTTAAAATCAAAGTCACAATTTAAGAGTGCAATTTTCAAATTGCAAAGCCTGTAATTTTATTATTGTGGTTTACATCATTAAAATATCTCACGTTTTAAGTGTGGAAACAGTGGAAAAATATCAGAGCTTGTGAACTTCCTGTTAACACACCTCCATGACATCACATCCAAAACTTATTGGCAATCTGGCACACATTCAGGGTCACGGCTCAAGACAGAAAAAAGCAGACACAGTGGAACCTCGGTTTTGGTCATTAATCTGTTGTAAAGTGCCTGATGATAACCAAAACTAATGTTAACTGAAGTAATATGTCCCATAAAAATAATGTAAATCCAATTAATCTGTTCCAGACGCTCCAAAATATTAACAATAAATTTTATATAGAACAACTATAGTTTTACATTCAGAACACAATGAGAAATAAATACAAAACACTAATGAAATGGATAAATGAACATTTAACTTCACTCTTACAGGTTTATATCCTGTTTTAGAGTGTGCCGGTTTGTTTGTTCTGTACATCCGTTCTCAGCAACAATGAAAAACAAAGCCAGAATGAACAACAAACATGTAGGTGGATACTTTGTTTTCACAAAATTAGCGGTGAGTCACATGATTACGCTGATGAAAACCAGGCGGATGAATGATAACTGGGACAAAATTTCCCCAGAAAAAGTTGATGTTAACAAGGGTAAACAATAACCGAGGTTCCGCTGTTTTCAGGTCATCTTGACAAGCCTGAAACGTATTTTTAAATTTGTTTTAATTTAAATTGCAGTCAATTTTTAAAAAATACATTAAGTGCATTTTCCATGAATGATTTTCTACAAATCATTCAGCACTGTTTAAAGATAGTGTAGGGTGTTTTGTAGGAACTAGTAATGACAAGCTAGTTTTCAACTTTCAGCACTCCTTTTAAAGCCACTCCCCTAAAATGCACAAATTTGCATGGCTTGATGGCTCACACAGTTTATAACACTATCTACACAGTAAATCTGCCAGTGTTAAATCAACACTATTAGAGTTAAATTAACACTGAGGGTGTCAAAATGTAACACTCTCAGTGTTAATTTAACTCTAATAGTGTTGATTTAACACTGGCAGATTTATTGTGTACCTATCTTGTGTATCACATATAAGAAAACACCAAACGTTAGCCCTATTCAGATTGATATGTTTTTCATGGGGTCCTGTGTTTTCATAATGTCTGTTTTGTCCCCTCATCCTCTGAGAAAATTACAGGCTGAATTACCTCACTTTTTTTTAGCAAGCCCAGATCTGGTCTAATCATTTTAGTCCTGTCTAAAAGAATAAAAAATGATAGATGCTGTCGATATATTAAAGCTTCTGCTGGCCACAATGTCTTATCAACACATGTACTCCTAACCTTCAGTTCATTTATGACTGAAGTGCAACAAAAATGGCTCCCGCACTTATGATTTGCACGAACAGCAGTGTTATGTAATTTACTGCAGATGCATTTGGACATCTGCAAACTAAGGCCATTGGAGGTCCGAACCAAGGCTCATGTGCATGTTAGCTTGTATATATTTGGTTTGGTTAGTTTTGTTGTCACACTGCATTTTTGCGAGTGCACCAAAGACCAAATATGTGTACGTGCTGTCGTCATCACTTATGTGGAGGGTATCTTCCTATACTTCACACTGATTGGTGTAGAGGACATGTGTCCGATGGTGTGACTTAAGGTGGCATTGCTCTGCCATCCTGTCAAATACTTTCTCTCTCATCCTCTCAGAAAATAAGCTGCACGTTTCAGCATCTTTGTGCATTTTTTCAAGCTGCCTTTACACAGGCTCATTTGACCAAATTTCAATGGAACATTTTGTCTCCATCTCATTGTTGCTGTTTTTATGCTTATTTTTCTTCTTCTTCTTTTGTTGTTGTTGAATGGATGAGGAACACCTGCCTCAACTTCCTGTAATTGGTCAGAAATCCTGAACCTTCTAGAAAAGTGTTTTCACACTGCACACAAACCAGACCATGGTTCAGTAGATCCGGACTGAGACCACCTTTTTTGGTCGGACCAAATTTTGCTCCTTTGGTCTGGACTATGGTTCACAGCACCTTTCACACCTGCTATCTTGGTTTGGTTTGTCTTAACAAGGGACTAAAGCTTGATAGTGTATTGAAAAGCAGGTGATTATGTTGAAAAATAATGTAATTATTAAATAAACAAATTATAAATCCTGGTCATTTTTGAAGAACCTTGAAGAACCATGTCTTAGGAGTGACAGAAGCTTGTGGTACCCCACTACTGAAAGACACTGGGATGAAGAACCCCTAGGGATTCCAGTCCACTGTTTAACCTTTCTAATGATTTATGTTATAAATGGAAAACAATGAAAACACTCAACAAACTCGCAATGTGAATAACCTGAGGTTACATTGAACATGGCAGGATAACTGACCTCACAACCTGCCTACAAACACAATGAAACGGCTGGTAAAACTTTTATTTATTTTGCTGAATTAATACAGGTGATCCAGACCAGACATCAGCATCCCTGCATAAACACTAAGCTAGCTACTTAGCAGGCTAACAGGCTAGTGGCTAATGTAAACATCCTTCTACTTACCATATTACAAATGGAGGCGATGTTTCTGACAGTCATTTAGTTCACAGGGTGCCCCTCACCGCCATCCTTATAAAACAAACATGACCACAAGTTGCAGGACAGGTAAATGTTTCGCAGTTTGGACCAAGAGGCCAACTGCAGTCCCTGTCGTAAAGACTCACACCATGAAAGTAGTCGCTGTTTAAACAGTATCTGCTTCACTGAGAAACACACATACGACGTTCATCTATAAGCCAAGTTCCTAAAAACTGAGCTCAGATCATTTTATTCACTAACCCCCCACGAGCTGTTAGATTAAACTCTCAAAAGCTTTCGCAGTAAACATCATTGCTCGCAGCAGGTAAACTAGCTAGCCTGGGTTGCCAGGTCACAAAAAATCTCCGGTGCTGACATTAGCCTAAAATGTAATGTGTAACAAACTTAAAAAACTAATAAATATTCTGCTAATGTTATATTATTGTTAAGAGTTATATTAGAATTTATACTTATTGTGAAACAGGTTCTTTATAATGGTATTATGTCTTGTATTGTTGGTTTATTCTTATATTGTTAATAAATATTATAACATTATTATTGCATTCTTAGAATTTTTTTTAAAACTTAGAAATTTTAAAGTGGCCCAAAAACCGTCACATTTATTTTTTACTTTCAATAAGCCCAATGAGGCGTGAAAGATGCGAACCTGGCAACTCTGGTAGCTAGCAAAGTCCCGACGCCCCGCCCACTCCCACATTGAGCCGCTTTGGTGCCTGTGAAAGGAGGCGGATTCTGACTGACTGGATCTGAGATTTGAATGATTGATTAATGCACCAATGAGAGGCAAATAAATCCTTCTGCGTTTTGAGACCGGTGTCAGAAACATCTGATTTAAAAAAAATTATCTAAACATTTTTCAGATGAAGTAGATGTGAATATTAAATATGTTTTTTTTAATTGTAAAATCTATTCAGTAAATTTTATTTTACATGTAGAGATGTAAAGTAGATATACTTTTGGGAAAATATCTGCACATGTTTTTTAAATGTGTAGATCATGCTTTAAAGTCTTTTTAATTTAATCTATATATTGAGTCTCTGAGCAACACAGGAAATCTATGATTAGATACATGAAAATGTAAGTTTAATGGAATTTTTAAAAATGTATGATATGCTTTTTTGGCCTTTATTTATTTATTTATTCATTTATTTATTTATGTTCATGTCTTTAACATGGATGTCATTTCTTGTATATTTATTAGATAGATAGATAGATAGATAGATAGATAGATAGATAGATAGATAGATAGATAGATAGATAGATAGATAGATAGATAGAAATTGGGGCATCCATTAGCTCAGAAAAACACAGTTAAAATACAATAAAAAATTTAAATACAGTATAATAGAAATGTAGTAAAAATTCGCTTACATACTGTATAAAGTGAAGAGTGACCTGATGTGCAAAGTAGCTGATCAGCCAAAAATATTACCAGTAACTGTATATGCAGAGTCTATAATATATAATATAAGTCTATATAATAATATTAATAATAATAATAATAATAATAAAAGTAAAAAGGGTTTAGCATATACTGTTGATAGAATGTTTTTGCTTTTTTACTGTATGCCGTCTAGTGTAGTAGAGAGCGGCTTTGATTTTTATTCAGGCAGACGCAGGACAGCTTTTTAGTCTTTGGTAAGTGATTGGACTGAAGAAAAGTGTGGTCTTTCGCTACTGACTGACTTAGGGGTGAGACGTGTTTGCCATGGCTGCCGTGGAAGGTTAGTTTTTTTTTTCTATTTTAATATTTGATGTGAAATAGTGAAGATGAATATCATTTATAACTAACTCGAGCTCACAGTCCTGCAAGTTTGATTTATTTAAAGGAGTGTTTTAAAGTTGTTTACTTGGCCTGTTTATTTATTTATTTGTTTAAGCCGTTTTACTAAACTGCAGATCAGAGGGCTGCATTATTAAGCAGTACTGGTCCTGCTGTAGGTATGAGAGAGAGTAAAACCCGTGATTCTTGTGTGTTGTGTACAAAATGACAATTTTAATCACTTCCTGACCACGTGGCTTGATCAGGGCCTGGCGTAAGGTAACACGTGTCTGTTCTGGTTCAGGTTGGATATCTGAGGCTCCTGACTGAAGAAGCAGAAGTTTCTGTGATGAAACTATCAAGGTAACTTTATTTATGGTGGATTATTTGTATATTTCTCCTTTAAATGGAAGTTAAGTATTCAGTCTCTGGAATGAGAATAAGTGATCAATACATGTCTCTGAGACCTGGGGCCTAGTTAGCTGTTTTCTGTTTCTGTTAAGACATTTTATTCCTTGGTCTAAATTTGGGCTGAGCCAGTGAACCTTGCTTTCTGTGCAGTGTGGGTGCATGCAGTCTTGCACACACAGTGAGTGGAGAGAGAGTGCATTCTCAAACTAGGGTACTACTAGCATGCTTATTAACTGCATGAGCTCGTGGCAGACAAGCCAACCCAGATTTACTTTGGGGGCAGCCGTGGCCTGGTGGTAAGGGATCTGGTTTATTCCCCGGGCAGGCCATGACTGAACTGCCCTAGAGCAAGGCACCTAACTAGGGCTGTAGCTATCGAATATTTTGGTAGTTTTCTGCCCTAAATTTCTTCAGTTGAGTAATCGCATAATTTTTTTGTTGGTTAAAGAGCCATTATAAATACACAAGAGAAAATAAAACATTTTACTTAATGGCAATTGGTTTCCTTTTTTTTAGATAGGTTTTATTTTTTATTATTAAATTGCAACATAAAATATGTAATTCTTATAACTTCAATTTCTTCTTGCATCAAAAACAAGGCATTATTAAATTTTAAAAAATGGACGTAAACATTGGTTTTTATGCTGTGCACAACTGCTCAGCTAACCATGTTTTTATTTTTCATCTTCTTGCTCAGCCAAATGTTTGCACGGGTGGCGTAAGCACATTGTGCCACATTAAAAATAGTCGGTGTGAAATTCTGTGCTTTGAACTTTTCAATTTAACGATTACTTGATGCTGAGAATTCCTTGATTTTTTTTTAAATTGAGGAACTGTTAATTACTTGAGGAATTGTCGCCCCTACTCGCAACTGCTCCCTGGGTGCCCCCCACTTCGGGCACATTCTGTCTAGTGTTTTGCTGCACAGTCGTGTTAAATGTGGTCAGAATCTCTTGTGTGCAAATCACATTGGAAAGCTGAATCTAATCTAAATGAGATGCATCTCTTTTATTTAACATCTCTCCTCTTCAGGAACTTAAGCAGCTAAGGAGGGAATGTAGCATCTGGTTACAATGGAGAGTCCTGCACCAAACCACAGGAGGTGAGCTATTTAACAAAATGTCGTTCTCTCAATCCCCTTTATTGCCCATTTAAGACTCCTCATGTCCTAAATGGTTAACACAGGGGGGAAGAAGAAATCTCTCAAAAAACCTGAAGTAAAGGCTGATTTCCTTACTTCGGATCCTGTCGGGAGAAACACGCATCTCAAATGTCTCAACTTAGCTTCGTAATCTAACGCAAGCTAGTGTGGTTGAATGTTTCTTAGCAAAATGTTTTATTGTGTGCAGGTAATAAACGGATCCTGTGAATTGTGAAAATAATGGGACAGCCATGTCAAATCTTTCCAGGTAAGAAAAGTCCTGTACTTGTCATTTTTATGCATGTACAAGACCACAACACATCTTTGGGCAGCTGAATTGGCTCTCCCTCCTATGCTTTGCCCACTGGAGGCTGTTTGTGTGTCTAGTGGCCATAACGGGGGGGTACAGCAACCCCTTGCTGAAACCGGGGTCAGTAGGCTTCTCCATGTGCCTGGATCCTGTGCAAGGAACATCTCGAACCTTTTTCTGAATGGCTAGGGACTAAATATGGAACACAAATGAAATGTATGTGCATTGGGTATGTAAGAGTTTAAACTATAAGCATCTGTTTATTTAAAATGACCTCTTTTGTTTCATCAGGTGCTGTTGTCTTCTGAGCACCGATGGACATTGACGTCTAGGTTGTGGCATCTTTAGTAGATCTGTTATAGATGTATCCCCTCATGTCGGGACTGGAAAAGTGAAAATGTTGCCTGTATAATATTAAAGCCAGCTTTTCATATGGAGCTCAGAACCTTAACTTGTTGGGGTTGTTTACTGGGTTAAATAAAAAGCATCAAATGTTGAATAAAAGTATTTTGAACTTTCTGAATGCTTCCTCCTTTCATTATTGGCTGTTAATGTTTCTAGCCATTAATTTGTAATTTTTGGAGTCAACATGGGAGGTAAAAATTGTGCCAGTCAAAATGTAGTTGTAAACTTAAGATCATACTTTTAAATCGGGCACAGTCCTAATTTGGCTTTAAATGCTGTTGACTCAAAGTAATCTGATCCATGTTGCCAAGTTAAGTCTTATTCTGCAGAGGTCACAATGAAATTATTGGGAATAAAAATTATTCAGTGATGGGAACCAGGTATCTGTAAAGCCTCAGAGTGGATATATATTTTGACACTCTACCTGGTTGTTTTACGGTGGTACTGAATTCAAGTTTTAACCTAAAACCTTTTTAAAATATTCAATGTCAGGAAATGCTTGTAGAGCATTGTAAGGCAAAATGGTCTCTCAAGAAACCTTTTATTGATGAACTACATTGCACAGACAAACAGCTTCACTGGTGATGTTGCTCAAGCTTTTTCAATTGCCAATACATTTAGGGAGAGTCATTTTAAGTACAGCCAAGGAATTGCAGATTAAAGAAAATGAAAATTAATCAGGGTTAAAATAAGAAACTGAAAATAAATGGAAAATAATTTAAGTGAATAGTTGCGATTTAATAAGGAATAGAAATAAAACCAAAATAAACCAAATGATTTAGCAGAAAATGGTTAAATAGGCTAAAATCTAAATTAAACAGTAAATAACGGCAGATAAGAGAATGATTTGGGGGGAAAAATTATCATTATAGCGTTGAATTATAAGATGCATTTTGTGATAAGAATGATATGATGATAAGAAAATGGTAATAGAAAGTTAATAGACTACTGTAAAAATAAGGTAAACTTGACTAAAAGCAATACAGGCTGTCAAAGTATTTAGAAACTACTTGGAGAGCCGAGACTCCTGTAGTGAATTCTAACTCATTGGTGCACTGTAGTTAAAAGCATATTTTCCCAGTAGAGTAAAAACTCTGTACCTGTCAAATGACTTATTTGTGTTTGAGGTGGAAACCAGGGATTGTTTGTAAATGAGTATTTTTATTTTATGTATTTGTATTTTGGAGGCCTAACTATAACAACCTCCTTCCTGTACCAGAGTGGTGAAATTTGACCTGAATACCAAACCTCTCTCACACATTACAGCTCATGAATGTTCTCTAAACCTTAAATCTAAAAATATATTTACATTAAGCTGTTTCTCTGCATTTAAAGCTGTTATGAAGAAAAGGCTTAACAGTGACCCAGGAACACACTTCTCTCATGTCAGAGATGCATACAGAGCAGTGAAAGGCAGAACAGTGTCCAATGAAGACGACTGCTCAAAAAAATAAAGGGAACACTTAAACAACACAATGTAACTCCAAGTCAACCACACTTCTGTGAAACCAACCTGTCCAGTTAGGAAGCAACACTGATTGTGAATCAACTTTACCTGCTGTTGTGCAAATGGAACAGATAACAGGTAGAAATGAGAGGCAATTAGCAAGATAACCCCTATACAGGAGTGGTTCTGCAGGTGGTGACCACAGACCTTTTCTCTGTTCTCATCCTTTCTGGCTGATGTTTTGGTCACTTTTGCATTTTGTCAGTTCTCTCACCATAGAGGTAGCATGAGGTGATTTCTACAACCCACAGAAGTTGTTCAGATAGTACAGCTCATCCAGGATGG
>BRDA01009192.1:236-36560 GCA_036984385.1 Crenuchus spilurus | reverse complement strand
ATGTTCCAAGTTAAAGTCACGGGAGAAGTAGTGTAGGTTTTTGGACCTGCTCTTGGAGAAGACGTCTTTTGGCGAACGTTTTCTGCAGAAGAGGTTCTCGTCCAGGTTTTTGGATGTGATGAAGAGGGCACTGAAATTGAACCTTGTAAATTGTAATACAATTTCAGCGCCGATTTGTATTTTCACTGCAGCTATTTTATGTCTAATTCAGTAAATTCATGTTAAACACTACTTTGAGACATTGTTCACAGCTAAACAATGTTGAATAAAAATTTGGTGGTGAAAAATGTTTTTTGTGCTAATTTAAGAACAGTTAAAACAGTCAATTTTGACCGGGAACACTAAAGTAAGGGGCAGGAGGTGAACACGATAGGAGGGTTAAAGACATTTATTGACAAAGCACTTTGGGAATGAGTCACATTACACAGCAAGTGAAGATTCAAAGGATTCATCCCACCTTTTAACAGAATTCAACCCCCCCTGAATCACCCTGGTAACTTTCCATCACATGAGAGGCAGTTTCACCATTAGTGCAGCACCTGCAGCCCCCCTCCCTGTCATAAAAATGGTTATTTTACTCAGTTTTCCTGTAAGTTAGGTCAGCTATGCTAAAACAGCCCATCTAAATTCTTATCTGGCAGGCTGCACTGAGGGCAGAACTCTCTCCCCCGCTTATCCCACACACAGAGAGACATAGTTCAAAACCATCTTTGTCTCTGAAACAATTCTCAAATAAACAATAGCAATTTGATGTGTTCAAGGTTATAGTGAAGCTACAATCTGTTTCTGTTATGTAAGTTTATTTCTCCAAACATTATAATCAAACCATTCATTTGTTATAGTCAATTCTGAACATTAATTAAGATAAAAGCAGTTATATGATATACTGTTCTAATATGTTAGCAATATAGATATGTTTCCCTTCAACACTCAGCTTGTGGGGACCTGTCTTCATTGTAGGACTACAAAGCTGCTCCCTGTAACGTTAATCCTGAAATTTTAAGATAAAGAATTGATTTGAGGTTAAAGGTAGTGTTTTAAGGTTTGAGTAAGTCTCTTAAAAGTGTTGTAATAAAAGTGTTGAGTTTTAATAAGAAAAAAAAACCTTTTGTATGGAATAGCAGCCAATTGTTTGCTCATTTTAAGAGGCCATTCATGTGGCATAACACACTACTGATCTAGTTTAAAAACACAAGTATGATTTTATCCAATTAATCGATGAATAAAATTGACAGAATACTCTATTACAAAACTATACAATAGTTGCAGCCCTACTGAAAAAAATAAATACAGAAACAAATAGACTGACTAAAGCTAACACAATCACAATAACTGCATTTGTACATAAGAGAATATAGCAAATTATTTACTCCTTGTTAGACAACAAAATTATGATACTTATTGTCCCAGTGACGTTCAGAAATAACCTCTGATATTTGATGTTCTGTTCCCTTAAAAGTATCAAATTTGAAACATTCTACTACATTTGAAATGTAAATTTTTTTCTTCTTTTTTTCTCCTGCAGGAATTAACACCATCCTGTATAAGGCTTTCCCTGTTCCTAGTGTCAGTTTCAACAAAAACCTAAAGAGATACTATCAAGAGGAATACATCATATTGAAATCAGTAGAGATAAAAGAACTGAATGGGTAATTGAGTAAAACTTCACAATCTTCTGATACTCTGCATTATGATACATTTCACAGACAAATGCCGGAAAACACAGAAAAAACAGACAAACATCAATGTTCAGAGTGTGGGAAGATTTTTAATCAACAGAATCATCTCCAACGACACCAGCGTATTCACACAGGAGTGAAACTATATTACTGCTCTGAGTGTGGGAAGAGTTTTAATCAACAGAGTAATCTCCATCGACACCAGCGTATTCACACAGGAGTGAAACCATATTACTGTACAGAATGTGGGATGAGCTTTAATCAACAAAGTCATCTCAAAGAACACCAGCGAATTCACACAGGAGTGAAATTGTATTACTGTGCAGAGTGTGGGAAGAGTTTTAATCGTCAGGATAATCTCCAAGAACACCAGCGTATTCACACAGGATTGAAACCATATTACTGTTCAGAGTGTGGAAAGAACTTTAGTCGTCAGAGTCATCTCAACGGACACCAGCGTATTCACACAGGAGTGAAACCGTATTACTGTTCAGAGTGTGGGAAATGTTTTAATCAACAGAGTAATCTCCAAACACACCAGCGTATTCACACAGGAGTGAAACCGTATTACTGTGCAGAGTGTGGGATGAGCTTTAATCAACTGAGTCATCTCAAAGAACACCAGCGTATTCACACAGGTGTGAAATTGTATTATTGTTCAGAGTGTGGGAAGAGTTTTAATCGTCAGAGCCATCTCAAAGAACACCAGCGAATTCACACAGGAGTGAAACCGTATTACTGTTCAGAGTGTGGGAAGAGTTTTATTCGTCAGAGTCATCTCAAAGAGCACCAACGTATTCACACAGGACTGAAACCGTATTACTGTTCAGAATGCGGAAAGAGTTTTAATCAACAGAGTACTCTCCAAACACATCAGCGTATTCACACAGGAGTGAAACCATATTACTGTACAGAGTGTGGGAAGAGTTTTAATCGTCAGAGTCATTTGCAACGACACCAGCATTTTCACACAGGAGAGAAACCATATCACTGATCAGAATGTGATGAGTTTTATTGACCAAAGTAATCTCCAAGGACACCAGCATGTTAACACAAGAGTGACACCATCACTGCTCAGAATGTGGGAAGAGTTTTACTTAACAGAGTACTCTGCAAACACGCCAGTGTGTTGATATAGGCATGAAACCATATTACTGTTCAGGGTGTGGGAAAGGTTTTACTGATCAGAGCATTTTCAAGAAACACTAATCACATCAGAGAGAAACTGTATCAGTGCTCAGTGTTGGAAGAGTTTTATTCTGAATTTTAATCTCCAGGCACACCAGCATATTCACACAAAATAGTGACTATGCTTTAGTGAAGACTTTGCCACAAAAGCCTCAAACATGTAGAGTATGATTGCAGATGGGCAAATGAATTACACTATTTCTTTACTGATCCACAAATTCCAGCCACCCACACCAGCAGTGCTTTTATGGACTTTTTTAACAACAAAAATATAAGACAAACAATAAATACCACATTATCAAATTTAGTTGGTATGCTATCTGATATAGTTGATATAGATCAAACATAAAAGAAAAATTAGAGGCCTTCGACCCACTTCCACAACCAGAATTGGAGAAACTCATCTACTCATCAAATTGTACAACCTGCACACTTGACGCAATACCAACTAAGCTATTTAAAGAGGTTTTACCAATTATAATCAATCCACTTTTAACAATCTTAAATTCGTCCCTTAGACTGGGTCATGTACCCAAAGCATTTAAACTATCAGTGATAAACCCCCTGATTAAGAAACCAAATCTTGATCCTAGCATATTGTCTAACTAAAGACCTATTTCAAACCTGCCATTTGTATCTAAGATCTTAGAAAAAGCCGTGGCTCAACAACTACGCTCATATTTGCATAAAAACAACATATATGAAAAATTTCAATCAGGTTTTAGGTTGCACCATAGCACTGAGACTGCTTTAGTTAAGATAACAAATGACCTTCTCGCCTCTGATCAAGGCTGCATATCTATACTGGTGCTGCTTGACCTTAGTGCTGCCTTTGACACAATTGATCATACTATTCTACTAGAAAGACTAAATAACATGGTTGGAATCACAGGAACAGCCCTTACCTTACAGACCGCTACCAGTTTGTTAAATTTAATAATGTCTCCTCTACTCATACAAAAATGCGATTTGGAATTCCTCAAGGCTGCATTTCAGGACCTTTATTATTCATACTATATATGCTGCCACTGGGCAGAGTTATAAGCACACATGGCATATCAGCTAAACCATCTCTAGGTGGTAACATCTCTAGGTTACGAAATGCCTTATCTCTGCCTGACGTGGAAAAGTTCATGCTTCAAATTCTGCAGCAAGAGTCCTCACTAAAACTAGAAAATTTGATCATATTAGCCCAGTCTTATCAGCTATCCAGTGGCTTCCAGTTAAATACCGTATTGATTACAAAATAATTTTATTAACATATAAAACCCTGCATGGTCTCGCCTCTGAATACCTGCAAGATCTCATTACACATTATGAACCACCAAGATTACTCGGATCTCAGGGTGCCGGACTCTTACTAGTTCCCAGAATTCATAAGATTTCAGCGGGAGGAAAAGCCTTCTCCTACATAGCCCTGCAACTGTGGAGTAATCTTCCATGAAGTGTTCAGGATGCAGACAGTCTATATTTTTAAATCTAGACTCAAAACCCACCTGTTCAGTTTAGCTTTTTGCAATTAACCTCTCCTTCCCAGTGTGATTTTTATTTCAGGAAATCATGAACATGGGGAATGTCAGAAATCCCACATGACGCTCTGCGATACCGCGCCAACAGGTTTGAGGTTTGAGGATGGCAGTATGGACGAATGTTGTTGCCTGCCAACGCTCTAATATCTGTGTTCTTTCTGGTTTCCTTCCTTCTCCTACTAGCAATGATCAGACTAAAGCTTTCAGGCTATTCACAAGTACTTTGACTACATTTGGACCCAGTCACGACTATTATCATTATTACTGTTTTATACTACAGCACAATGTTAGACTAAACCGATTATGTAAATCTCTTTCAGTAGTTTGATCAGAGGAGGATGGATCCCCTTTGTGAGTCTTGGTTCCTCCCAAGGTTTCTTCCTCCAGCCTTGAGGGAGTTTTTCCTTGCCACTGTGCCTTTGGCTTATTCGCATTGGGTTTTTGCGTTTTGATTAAAATTGTCCTATGCCAATTATGTAATGCTGCTGTGTGACAATGTATGTTGTAAAAAGCACTATATAAATATATTTTGATTGATTGATTGATATTCAATTCAGAATCAAATCCAAAATATGAAAAAACAGTTCAGAATTTAGTTTTTCGTTTTTTGAATATAATACCAAAAAACAAATATCGGTTTGCATTTTGTGCTTTTGATTTGTTGCTCAAAATGAAAATGGGGTCTCGTTGTCCGTTTGGTTTGTTCAGCAGTCAGTGTAATAGACTATATATAAGCACACGTTTATGAAACCAAAATCAAAATAAATAAAGATATGTGGCCACAGATATGGAACTTCATTGATAAGGCGTCATGGTGATGTCATGTGCGAATGTCACATAATAAAAAGCAGACACAAATTTTCGTGCTTCAATGTCATTTCTTGACAGAATTTTTTAAAAATAATTTAAAAACATTTACTCCCCCAGTTTTTATTTTTTGCCCCACTCAGAAGTAACTTCCGGTCTACACAAACACTAAAAAACTAAATCGAATTTGGCTCTAGTCCATTTAACTAATTTCACATTTTTATTTCGAAAATCAAATCAAAAGCACAAGATGCAAGACAATATTTGTTTTTGGTGTTATATTCAAAAACAAAATAAACTTTTTTTCATTTTCTGGTTTTTGATTCTGAATCGAATATCAATTGAACGATTGATACACCGATTCAGGCACCACAGTGAGGATTGTTCTTTGATTTCTCCACTGCATTAAACACCATACATAATCTACTGTTAGGATTTAAGCTTGGGCTGATGAAAGTCTCATTAGACAACCTCAGTATCTGTGATTTATTTCTGATTAGATTGATGATGTTTATTTGATTAGTTCATAATTCAAAATTAGCTCAGTCTTGCAAACAAGTAGTTTTTTTAAGTTTTGGCAGCTTGGAAAAATTATGTAAAGGAGTAGAGCAGGATTATGTTAATTGGGTGCACATATAATTAACCAGTGTGCCTGTACAGTGTGTCCAAAAGTCACAGACAGGCACAATATTCAGAAGCATGAAAATGTTGTTTACGTGAATTCTCTGCAGTGTAAATGGCCAGGTACCATATGTTGTTCTGAATGACTGCAGTCTTTCTTCTGAACTCAAGTGATGAGATCACCATCACATCTGAAAATGTGTCAATGTGTAAATCCCATGAAATGGTGGATTTTTTCCCCAGTTAAGTTTCATTTGCTTTAATTACTCAAAAGATTAACTTGTGGCGTCACATTTTTGTGTGTTGTTTAAATGCAATTTATGCACATGTATCATACAAATAACAATAACGTTATACACATAAACGATGTGTATGATCAGCACTGATTAGCTTGAGTGAATCTGGGTTATTGAATTCCCAGCTCTAAGTACACCTCTTCTTCTTGAGCACCGTCTTTGCTCTCAACTAGTTACTGGACTATTATACGTGTTCCCACCACTGCACCATCATAACACATTATTCATTGCTCATGTTTTTCATCACTAATCATTTTCAGATGTAGGTGTAAGAAGAATCGTCTCAATCAATTATTAAATTGTACTATTGTTTATTGACTGTAATTGTTGTAATTGTTGGTGTTAGAAGTTTACTCATTTCTTCATCATTTGATTTTCTTGTCTACTCTTTATTTAGTGTTGGTATAATTAATTATATTAATGTGAAACATTATGACCAAAATGAGAACTTAAATAAAACTTTAATAAACACTTTGAGTTATTTGTTCTTATCAAATCACTTTGATAAGATTTCTGATCTGCATCACTTTAACAAATTTTGATTTCTATGATTTCTTGGCTCCATCTCTTCTCTCCACAAAACAAACTACCCTTAGGGGCTGAAGATCACTGATCCAAGAGTTCTTATTGCATTAATATGTATTCATATTTCTTGTTCTGGATTTGTGAGTGTGTTATTTTACAAATCATCATAAAGAACAATTATTTTGCATTTCTGAATCTCATCTTGTATTCTCAATAGATAAGCACAATTATATTACCTGTAACTGTCCATAATCAGACTGCTGATGTTATACAACACTTAAGTGAATATACTTTTATTTTTTGTTAAGACATCAATATAAATTGTTACATAAAATGTGGTAATAACTCACAGTCTCCATTAATTTAATAGGAGCAAATTTGAGGTTTACCTGCTTGGGCCCACCATTTTAGCCAAGAACTCAGGGGTAAATGTTGGCTTAACTCCTTTTTTAAAACCTCACGTGAGGAACCTCAGCTCATTTTTTATTTGCAGAGAGCACGTCCAATTTTTGCTCTCTGGGCCCCAGCTGGGGAAGAGTTTTAATCAACAGAGTGACCTCCAACGTCACCAGCATATTCAATTGGGAGAAAAACCGTATAACTGCTCAGTGTGGGAAGAGTTTACTGTACTGAGTAAGTTCCAAAAACACTAGCATATTCACACAGGAAAATGTATCAGTGTCCATTGTTTGGGAAGAGTTTTAATCAAAATAGTAATTTACAAGTACACTAGCATATTCACACAGTAGTGAATCTGCTGTAGTGAAGCAGCCCCAAACCAGCAGAAGTGTAAGTTACTGTTTATACAATTGACTAATTTTTTGCTCCTGTTCCACTATATCTGTTTACTACACCAATAATCATACTTCCAAATCAATAATGTTGACAGCCCCTCACTTCACTCCCCTTCATTTACAAACCGGATTCCAAAAAAGTTAGGGCACTAAATAAATTGTGAATAAAAACTGAATGCAATGATGTGGAGGTGCCAACATCCAATATTTTATTCAGAATAGAACACAAATCACAGATCAAAAGTTTAAACTGAGAGAATGTATCATTTTAAGGGAAAAATATGTTGTTTAAAAATTTCATGGCATCAACAAATCCCAAAAAAGTTGGGACAAGGCCATTTTTACCACTGTGTGGCATCCCCCTTCTTCTTACAACACTCAACAGACATCTGGGGACAGAGGAGACCAGTTTCTCAAGTTTAGAAATAGGCAGGGCCGGATTTTGATGTTATGGGGCCCCAAGCAATGTTATGTTTGGGGGCCCTGATCAAATGGATTATTTTTTATAGCAAAATACAATATTGACTCACCTTGCACTTTCAAGGTTCATACTGCAGTCAGAACTGAATCTTCCTGGTTTTTGCTTCAGAAAAAGCATTGATAATGTCCTCCATGTTCAATGACCTATGAACTCTATGCTCAATAGAGATCATTGCCAAGCCAGTCAGTCTTTCTTGAGACATGGTGGAGCGCAGGAAATTTTTTTATCAATTTTAAGGAGGAAAAGCTTCTTTCTCCTGAAGCAACAGTAATTGGCAATGTCAAGAGTAAACGCAGGGCAATGCTTAAATTGCCATAAAGCTCCAAGAGATTCTCCTTGTAAATGTAATCTAACATATCTGAAGGAGAAGAGATGTGATCTGGAAAAATGGTGACAGCTGCTCTCACTTCCAGAACCAAGTCTTGGCTGTCAACATCACCCAGTGTGTGCTCCAGTTTCTTACATGAGTCCTCCAGATTGATTTGCCTTTTTCATGTTATTTACAGAGTATAAAAATCCAAACAAAGAAAAGAAAACATCAACTTGTGTGAACCTTTCACTAATACTAGTTAGTGCTGTATCAATCAGGGAAAGGAAAACATTCTGATTAAAAAGCTGTTCTGGTGTAAGCTGAACTTCCTCCTTTCCCTCATAAACGAACTTGTGAGCTGTTCTTCATTGTCTTGCTACTGGGAATGTCATATCTATCTGTAATTTCTCTTGCTTCCTTTTGAGCTAATGAAAGTCCATGATCCCGGTAGTCTTGCAGAAAATGTTTAACATGGTCAGCCTCTGTCTTTACTGCATCAATTACCATATTTGGACTCTGTAGTAGTTTGCTTACATGGTTAATGTGAAATAACACATTGTACCAGATCATAACACAGAGTATAAATCGCCATGACAAAAGTTCCTTACATAAATTCTGTGCTGAATACAGCATCTCTCCATCCTTTTTCTCTGCAGCATGTTCAGTGAGTGAAGATAAGGCCTCCACCATTTCTGGGTATTGGTGGCGCAGGGCTTTTACACTGTCAATACGGCACTCCCACCTTGTTGGTGATAAATTTTTTACAGTTAGCTTTACATGGTGCTGTAGGATTGACCAGCACTGCACAGAGGAACTGAAAAGGTTGTAGAGGCGCTGAAGAATGCCAAAAAATGTCACAGACAACACAGAAGACTTGGCAGCATCAGCCACGACAAGGTTAAGTAAATGACTGCTGCAAGGAACACACAATGCCTTTCTGTTCATCTCCAGCAGTCTTTTCTGAACACCTTGCTTGTGTCCCATCATATTGCTTCCATTGTCATATGACTGGCCACGACAGTCTGCAATGTTCAGTTTACATTTTTTGAGCTCTTCAGTGAGGGCATTACACAGGCCTCTTCCTGAGGTGTCCTGAACATTAAAAAATCCACGAACGTGTTCTGAGATGGAGGCTCCCAAAGATGACTCACAATTTACAATGCGGAGTACCAGGGACAGTTGTTCATTGTGACTTGTATCTGGAGTGCAGTCCATTATTACAGAAAAGTATTTGGCCTCCTTAACTTTCTGTACAATTGCATCCTTAATTTTCTGTCGAATCAATGAAATAAGCTCATTCTGGATGGTTTTGCTTAAGTAGTGATCTTTGATCTCCTTTTTGTCAATCCTTCTAAGGTGTTTACTCATTATAGGATCAAACTGTGCCATTAACTCTATCTGGCCAAGAAAGTTGCCATTATAGGGCTCAAATAGTTTCTCTGAATGTCCTCTTAGTGCCTGGTTGCGTTCTGCTAAATGACATACAATAGCAAGTATCCTTCTTAAAACAGCTTTCCAGTGCTGTTCTTCAAGGGCACGTAGTTCCTGACAAGCACTGTCAATGGCTGTGCCTGTTTTTAGCCTCTCTGCTAATTCATGCCAGTTCTGCATGTTTGCACGGTGTGCTCTGCTTTTTAATGATCTCTTAAATGGCTGTGAATATTGATCCACGTGCGAAATCCTCCGCTACTGAGTGCAAATTTGTTTCCTTGTTCAAAGAGTGCACAACAGAAGCAGAACACAGAATCAGTGCTGAGTGAATAAATTAGCCAATTCCGATTTATTTTCTCTCCGTTGTTCATTTTCATGTGGTAACTGTCTACAGTTAATCGACGAGGAATTTTGTCATCATTTTGGGGAAAGTCTAAATTCTTTATTTTAACTGGCCCACGTTTAATAATTTCACATCGCTGTTGGTCAGTGAACATTTCTGGCCAAAGCACTGGGTCGCCAGAAAGAACGGTAATATTAGTTTCACTTACAGCATTTTCTAGGCTTGACTGTTGTGAAGAAGTCTCAAGAGAAATGCTAGACTCAGAGACTTCAGCAGGCACACGTTTAGCCTCTTCCTCTGATAACTTGGCTGTGTCTGGCAGTACCTCATCCTCATCAGACGTTTTATCTCGTGCTGTGGCGGAGAAAAAATGTATGAGCTTTGGCCTTCTTTTGCCTTCTTTGGCCTTCTTTTCCTTTATTTTCTTCCTCTTTTGGGCACCGCTGGGATAAGACCGTTTCATGGTTGTGCCTAAGTAGCTTATCTTATATGTATGGTATTTAATTGGTGTCAAACAACATAATTGATGTGTTTAGTCTTTTTTTTTCCCACCAACCTCTTTTGGCTAGCAGGGGGCCCCCTAAGCTCGGGGGCCCCAAGCAATTGCGTGGTTTGCGTGTTGGTTAAGTCCACCCCTGGAAATAGGAATGCTCTCCCATTCATGTCTAATACAGGCCTCTAACTGTTCAATCGTCTTGGGCCTTCTTTGTCACATCTTCCTCTTTATGATGTGCCAAATGTTCTCTATAGGTGAAAGATCTGGACTGCAGGCTGGCCATTTCAGTACCCGGATCCTTCTCCTACGTAGCCATGATGCTGTGATTGCTGCAGAATGTGGTCTCGCATTATCTTGTTGAAAAATGCAGGGTCTTCCCTGAAAGAGATGACATCTAGATGGGAGCATATGTTGTTCTAGAACCTGAGCATAGTTATCTGCATTAATGGTGCCTTTCCAGACATGCAAGCTGCCCATGCCACAAGCACTCATGCAACCCCATACCATCAGTGATGCAGGCTTCTGAACGGAGCGTTGATAACAACTTGGGTTATCCTTGTCCTCTCTGGTCCGGGTGACAGGGCGTCCCATTGTTCCATAAAGAACTTCAAATCGTGACTCATCTGACCACAGAACAGTCTTACATTTTGCCACACTCCATTTTAAAAGACCCCTGGCCCAGTGCAAACGTCTGAGCTTGTGGAGCTTGCTTAGAAATGGCTTCCTCTTTGCACTGTAGAGTTTCAGCTGGCAACGGCGGATGGCACGGTGGATTGTGTTCACTGACAATGCTTTCTGGAAGTATTCCTGAGCCCATTCTGTTATTTCCTAGACAGTGGCATTCCTGTTTGAGGTGCAGTGATGTTTAAGGGGCTGGAGATCACGAGCATCCAGTAGAGTTTTACGGCCTTGGCTCCATTTCTGTTTAACCTGTAAATTTCTGACTTCAGGTGCAATAGTTATTTGCAGAAATTTCCCAATGACTCTGTCATTGTGGGGTGTGTCAGGAATGGACAGGATGAGGAATATGGGAAAGTAGTTAAGTAGTGTGAACTGGTGTAAACAATACCCGGGTACTGTGCCTCCAGGCAGGGGTTGTCCTAGCCTGTTTGGTTCCCTGGATGAACAACCTCTACATTTGCCACTTACAAATATGTAATACTGCATCATTTTCCTCAATAAATAAAGGACCAAGTATACTTTTTTTTGCCTCATTTGTTTAACTGAGTTCTTTTTGTCTACTTTTAGGACTTCTGTGAAAATCCTTTTATGTTTTAGGTCAAATATATGCAGAAATATAGAAAATTCTAAAGGGTTCACAAACTTTCAAGCACCACTGTATGTGTATATCAACAGACCTTGACATATTAATATACAGAATTTCTGACATTCATCAATGACCTTAACCACTTAATACAGTTAACTATGAAATGTTTAACATGTGTAAAGGCTCCTCCCTTTGGTGAACATTACATAATATACATTACATAACTCAATAAGAGTTATGTTCAGAACTCTGATATTAATATTATAGAACACTTTATTTTGATGGTCCACTTAGTCAACACTTATCTTAAAAGAGGTCCAGAATGTTTCTTTCCCCCAACTCAACAATAGCTGCTTCTCGTAGTTCTTTAAATCAGTGCTCATTTAGGGGTAAAACAAACTCTGTTTGCAATTCATTAGGTGCCTGAATAGAACTGCCTGGATGAAAAATACATAAACAAACAGATAAAGAGATAAAATAGACCAAAAATTTAGAGATGGAAACATTGATTAGCTGTGTATTGGTATCAGATAATTGTCAGCCCAAATACAATTCAGTTATTCTCAACTTTTTTGAAGGAAATGTTGTCCCCATTATAGTTCATCCACCTGGTTGTTGGTGTTCCAACATTACTTGCTGCTAATTTTGCAATAACCAAAGCATCCACCCAAACATTCATTGTGTGTTCGGGCTTTGTTTCTCAAGTGTCTGTGCACAGGGGTACTGCCTGAAAACAGGTGCAAAAACAAATAGCAGCCAAAAATGTGTACTAAAGATAGCAGGATGCTCTGAAACAGTTATTTTAAATGCTAATTTATACATTTCATTATTGTATTGTATTTATTTCTCAGTTTTCTGAACGTTTAATTTTAGTTATTATATGTAAAAAAAAATCTGGAGAGTCTCGAATGGATTAATTGGATTTACATAATTTCTAAACAGAAATATTGCTTCAGTTATCATTCGTTTTGGTTATTATGCACTTTGCAAAAAACAGAGGTTCCACTGCATGTGCTTTATGATTGCCTAGAAAAAAATCCAACCAGAAGCTTTTGTCCAGTCAGGGGCTTTTTATCCAGTCAGGGGCTTGTCTGCGGGGCTGCAGTCAGTAGTAGTGTAAAAAAAGACGCTACGAGAGAGATGTTTGTTTATGTGAACAACAAAACAGCAGTTTATACGGACGTGTTATCATGTAAATGTCTGTAATATCGTGAAACAAGTAAAGCGACAGTAATGTGCTGGTTTACTTGTATTTACACCAGCAGGTTGGACTCTCACTGAACTTTACTGTTAGCTTAGCCGGGTTAGCAGCTAAGCCCAGCCACAGATGCGCTGTTTGTTTAGCAAAAACAAGGCGCTCCTGTTTGTGACCAAACTCAACACCACACACGACTGACCAGTTAGCGGTTTGCGTGACCGGCTGGCACAGTCTGCACCATTAAACTGCCTAGCCGCTAAGTCTCCGAGAGGAAGTCCCTCCTGTACCCGGAGAGAGTTTAGCGACGCACCGGATTACGAGCGGAAGAACATTAGCGCGTTAACAACGATACAGACCTGCAACGAGGTACAGTCACTTACATTACAGCTGTGTGAGTGTTCTCACTAGTACAGTACTACAAAGTGTGTTTGTATGTATGTACCAGCTTTATGTCATGTTGTGGAGACCGAAACCTCTTTAAACAATCAGCTTGTGGGGACCTGTCTTCATTGTAGGACTACAAAGCTGCTCCCTGCAACATAAATCCTGAAATTTTAAGACATGTTAAGGGTAAGGTTTGGGTTTTAAGGTTTGAGTAAGTCTCTGTAATGTCCCAAAATTCAGAGCTTCAGTTCTATGATGTTAGTAGCTCTATGAAAACATTGCATTACCATCAGTGATGTACAGTTTAAATCCATCATAAAGGTATAAGAGCTTACAGAAATACTGTAATTTTTTGTCCATTGGATGTAGGAAAGATTATTACAAAGAAAGGATGGTCTGGATTGTAGCTTCTAAAAGTGATGTCTCAGAGAGATATTTGAGAGGATCAAACCTTCTAAAAATATGTTGAGATTCAGAAAATCAACACCTTTACTGCTGGATTCAAAATCGTTGAAATCAAAGCAAGAAAATCAAATCACATGTTGATTTTCATCACATCTCATAATCTGACTCGGTATGATCTTCACATGATTGTATGCAATCCTGACAACATCTGGACTTAATTCTGATGAGATGGAGAATGGTGTCCTTGTGGATCTCATCTCATTCCTGGATCAGGGCATCAGTGAGCTCCTGGACAGTCTGTGGTTGTACTTGGAGATTTAGATGCACAGATACATAACATGGCAAATGATCTAAATATGATTCAGGTCTATAGTATGTTATGCAGTAATAGCATAGTGTGGCATGGTGCTAATTTGCTAAAAACTTAAGGGTTTAAATGGGAATGTGGTGATGGTCCAGGACAAATAGAAAATGTGCTGCAAAAGAAATGGATGGAAACTGGAGTCAAAATATTTGTGACCGAACTTATTTTCTCCCATTGTTTTTTAGTGGAAAATTAACCCTCCTCTTTTATCAACTCTCCTTATCACTATTACATACTTGGGAGGCGTCAGACAAGTACAGACCTCTGATACCAGTTATGTGAATCCCCCTTTCTTTCCCGACCTGCTGGTGATGCATTGCTGCCGGCCAGCTAGGGCACTCAGAGGAAAGCGTAGATCCCCAGGTCTTATGGATGACCCACTAAGTTGACATTGTTAATAGTGCTAGGAAGATTGCTTTATCTTGCCCATCCTAAGAGACAGGATAGTCAGTTCTTCTCTCTTGAGGCCCTGGCTGTCGGTGGCTAGCAGCATGATTGGAATTCAAACTCACAATCCTTGCATCATATTGGCAGCGCTTAGTCTGCTGAGCCTATCAGAACCTGGTAACAGAACGTTAAGAAATCAGTTGATTGAAATTAGATTTGCATTAGGAAACCCCCCCAAAAAACAGCACAAATGCCTAAACAGAAGAACACAAGGTTATATTGGGCTGAAGAGTAGCAGTGATGGACTGAGGATGATTGGATGAAAGTGATAACAGTGATGAATCATCAATCTGCTTTGGCCAAGGAGGAGATGATGGAACTTGTGCCTGAAACTTTTCCCCCCGCGTTTTAAGAAATTAGGTACATGTCGAATAGAGCACCAGTAGAGATGGTAATCAGTACTTTGTCAGTGCACAAGTGTACATTAATGTACGCGACATGTTTCTCTTTATATCAATAAAAATAGTGTTGGTGGTGATGGTCATTTTTAGGACGATTCTGTAATTGTTTTCTCAACATTAAGTGATTCCATATTTTGGTCCACTAAATTTATATATATATATATATATATATATATATAATTAATTTACATTATTATGTTTGTTTAAGGTATCTTTCATGAAACCAGATGGTTCATGTATTAAATAAAAACATTTTTACGTTTAGTATTTATTGATTTATTATGAAGTAAAAAATCTGAGTGAACAATTATGGTTATTCCATATTTTCTTCCAAGATGTTATATGACTAATTAAACTAAACAAGCTGTAACTGATTTCAAACATTTTCATGAATTAACACTAGCTGTGCTATGTAATGGAATTAGCAGATGAAATGTAGTTTTGTGGTGTAAAATCAGAAGCCTGAGACAGTAAATAGAGAAACAAATAGAGTGACTAACACAATCACAATAATTGCATCCTGTGTAAATAAAATAATATATAAAATGATTTACTCCTGTTACACAACAAAATGATTATACTTACTGGCTCAGTGACTTTCAGAAATAACCTCTGATATTTGATGTCCTACTGCCTTAAAAAATATCTGCTTGGAAATCTTCTATTACTCATATTAAATCTTATTTTTCTCCTGCAGGAATTAACACCGTCCTGTTCAAAAGTCATCTTCCACAAAACGTCAGGAGATACTACCAAGAGGAATACATCACCATGCTGAAATCAGTAGAGATAAAAGAGGAGAATGTGGCATCCAGTATAACTTCACAATATTCTGATACTCTGCATTGTGAATCATTTCACAAACAAATACTGGAAAAAACAGAAAAACCAGGCAAACAAGAGCATTCAGAGTGTGGGAAGAGATTTAATTATCAGTGTCATCTCAAAGAACACCAGTGTATTCACACAGGAGAGAAACCGTATCAATGCTCAGAGTGTGGGAAGAGTTTTAATTATCAAAGTCATCTCAAAACACACCAGCGTATTCACACAGGAGAGAAACCATATCACTGCTCAGAGTGTGGGAAGAGTTTTACTCGTCAGAATACTCTCCAACGACACCAGCGTATTCACACAGGAGAGAAACCATATCACTGTTCAGAGTGTGGGAAGAGTTTTAATCAGCAGACTCCTCTCCAAACACACCAGCGTATTCACACAGGAGAGAAACCGTATCACTGTTCAGAGTGTGGGAAGAGTTTTAATCGGCAGAGAAATCTCAAAGCACACCAGCATGTTCACACAGGAGTGAAACCGTATCACTGCTCAGAGTGTGGGAAGAGTTTTAATTATCAGAGTACTCTCAAAGCACACCAGCTTATTCACACAGGAGTGAAAGCGTATCACTGCTCAGAGTGTGGAAAGATTTTTAAACGGCAGAGTGCTCTCCAAACACACCAGCGTATTCACACAGGATTGAAACCCTATCACTGTTCAGAGTGTGGGAAGAGTTTTAATCAGCAGAGAAATCTAAAAGCACACCAGCATGTTCACACAGGAGTGAAACCGTATCACTGCTCAGAGTGTGGGAAGAGTTTTAATTATCAGAGTACTCTCAAAGCACATCAGCTTATTCACACAGGAGTGAAAGCGTATCACTGCTCAGAGTGTGGAAAGCGGTTTATTCAGAATTGTAATCTCCAAGCACACCAATGTATTCACACAAAGTAGTGACTATGCTGTAGTGAAGAATTTGACCAAAAAGCGTCAAACAAGCAGAGTACTAATGGACAAATAAATTAAACCATTTCTTTAGACAGTTTGACAGACGCCCTCTTCCTGTTCAAAAATATCTGACCACTGCACATGCACACATGCACAACAATGCTGTGGACCATTTTTAGCTACTCCTAAACTTCTCACACTTTCTTTCTACAGTGTGTAATGTCCACCTACATTCACTGTTGATCAAGAAAAACAACTTTGGAGCATTTTGAACAATATAATGCTGAAAATAATTGTGGAGAAACTGTGAAATGCTTTAGTGCATCTTTAAGCTGTGCACCCAGGAATGGATTGGCACCATGTCCTGTGCTTCACTAGGATAGTCAGTAATGCCCTGCTCTGTGCCCAGTGAGGGAGTAGGTGACTAACTGTGGCCTTGATCAGGATTAAACAGATACAATGATGGATGAATGGATAATCTGAGCTGCAGTCTGATAAGAAGCCCTGTTACACTTTCCACTTCATGACACTTGATAGATTGATGCTAGGTCACCTGAGACCTCTAGTAAGAAGCTCTGGACCATCTGCTGCAGGATGGCATTGGAGTGAATGTTATAATTGTGCTGGACAGAATATACTTTCACTTAAAAAGTCAAGCAGCACAGTGAAGATTGTTCTTTGATTCCTTCACTGCATTCAACACCATACATCCTCTGCTATTAGGATATAAGTTTGGGCTTATGAAAGCCCATCATCCATCATATAGACTGTAAACTATCTCACTAGACAACCTCAGTATCTGTAACTGCAGGTCTATTTTATAGCTCTGTGATTTATTTCTGATTAGATTTATGATTTATTTTTGATTAGTTCATAATTCAAAATTAGCTCAGTCTTCCATTTTGCCACACTCCATTTTAAAAGACCCCTGGCCCAGTGCAAATGTCTGAGCTTGTGGAGCTTGCTTAGAAATGGCTTCCTCTTTGCACTGTAGAGTTTCAGCTGGCAACGGCGGATAGCACGGTGGACTGTGTTCACTGACAATGCTTTCTGGAAGTATTCCTAAGCCCATTCTGTTATTTCGTTGACAGTGGCATTCCTGTTTGAGGTGCAGTGACGTTTAAGGGCCCGGAGATCACAAGCATCCAGTAGAGTTTTACGGCCTTGACCCTTACGCTCAGCGATTGTTCCAGATTCTCTGAATCTTTTGATGATGTTATGCACGGTTGATGATGATAACTTAAAAGTCTTTGCTATTTTACGCTGGGTAACACCATTCTGGTATTGCTGCACAACAATGGTGGAATTGGTGATCCTCTTACCATCTTGGCTTCAGAGAGACACTGACACTCTGAGAAGCTCTTTTTATACCCAATAATGTTGCCAATTGACCTAATTAGTGTTAATTGGTCTTCCAGCTGTTCTTTATATGCTCAATTTCCTTTTTCCAGCCACTTATTGCAACTTGTCCCAACTTTTTTGGGATTTGTTGACATTGTGAAATTTTTGAATCAACATATTTCTACGTTAAAATGTTACATTTACACAGATTAAACTTTTGATCTGTCATCTATGTTCTATTACAAATAAAATATTGACATTTGCCATCTCCACATCATTGCATTCAGTTTTTCTTCACAATTTGTTGTGTCCCAACTATTTTGGAATCCGGTTTGTACTTAGTTCACATACAGCCTCAGGAAAACTCTCTGTAACCTGATGTAGTAAAAAATAAAGAAGAAAAAAAAGTTAATTTGAACCATTGGCATAACACAAATTGAATTTCAGTATATTAGTATACCTTTTGACAGTTATTTAACTGAACCAGGCAATGAACCACATTAATAATGTACCACAAAAAATAAAATGATAAAAGTAATAGAAAATTAATAATCACAATGAGTTACCCCAGTTTCCTTCTTTTATTGCCTTGAAGCATCCCCATCTGCTCTTCTAAAATTGCAAATATCTTCCTGGAATTTTGCTTCTAGTATGTTGATCCTGGAATGACAATAAAAATGAGAAACAAACAGTTTCTATTAGTTAGCATGCTTATTATTAACAGCAAGTTTTATTAATTAAAAAAAAAATCAGGGTTCTTGCAGGTTTCAGTGAGTTAAAATTTAGACCTTATTAAGACCTTTTAAGACCATTCTCAGTGAAATTTAAGACCAAGATGACAAATTGCCAAAAACATTCTAATTCTATATAGAGCCAAGCCATCCATAAGCTGCAAAAAAAAAAAAAAAAAAACCTGAGAAATTGCTACAATATTAGGAGTGGCAAAATCTGTATTTTGGTACATCCTGAAAAAGAAAGAAAGCACCGGTGGACTCATCAATGCAAAAAGACCTGAACGCCCATGGAAGACAACAGTGGTGGATGATCACAGAACAATTTCTGGTGAGATGAATAAAACTAGCTTTGATACGGATTACATGCATAAGATTTGAGCGGTTGGGTGTCACAACAATAAAAATGTGAATAAAGTATGTGCTTTAAACACCAGCAGTTTCACAAACACTGCATGTCCAGCGCCTTTTGCTTTGGACTTTATAACAAATAAGAAGGAAAGGAACCTAGCATGGCTTGCAGCATCACAACCCTGCAATGCATGAGCAACCCAGTGTCTCTGTGTCTCAATTACTCCAGTTTCCCTTAGCATTAGCATTAGCATTAGCTACGTCTGGTGATTACCTCGGCTGACAGTCCGACTCTGCTCTACCTCAGCTTTAAATGAAGTCGTCGTGTTTGTTAAACACTACTACTATTTTTACTAAAACACAGTCATCACAGCTTTTTAATGCGTCCTTACTGTGCAAACACTTAGCATTTTTGGCCATATTTGAGGCATTTAGCAGATGCTTTTATCCAAAGCGACTTACAATTGAGGGTTAGGTGCCTTGCTCAAGGGCACTTCAGTGCCAGACCAGATCCTTAACCACTAGGCCATGGCTGCCCCATAGGTTTTCCTTTGCCTCTGGTTTGCTTGCATCAGGTTTTAACTGATGCTAATCATGTAAAGCTGCTTTGTGACTATGACCATTGTAAAAAGTGATGTATAAACACATTTTGATTGATTGATTGTAATTCAGTGGAGAATTAATCAATTGTCTTGTGAAAGTATAACTGAGGCGTCAAAACCATAAGAATCTAAAAAGAGGCAGTGATGAATAGTTGAGGGTGAAGAGTATCAGATGTCTTACATTAGATAATTGACTGGAATGGGATCTGAAAATATAGATAAGAGTACAGAGGAAGGATAAGGGGATACTATGCTTTAAATGCAAAAAATATGTAGATATCTTCTGTTTTCCATTATGATAAGTTATGATTACTATTACTTTTACTATTATTATTATTAGTAGTAGTAGTAGAATATGTACAATTTATACTGCTTTTAATAATAAACGTGTATTAATTTAAAATACTGTACTACTACTACTAATAACAACAACAACTTCAACAATAAAATAATATGAAATCCTTAAACCATAAAACAGTAAAGGAAATGAAGGACAAAGTACAATTAAAAGAAGATTTAAGAGTTTTACACCTGTATTTTACATTTTGGGTGAGTTTCCAAGTCACCCAAAGTTTTTCCAAGTTTCAGCTTGTGAATGGCGGCCTTCTGTCATTCATATTCCTGGAGAGTTATTTGAGACCTGGCAACCCTGTAACTAGCTGTTTTAGCTTAAAAAACAATGTAGTTAGCCTGCCAACAATTAGCTACCTGTGCTAACTGTGTGGCCCAAAAATAGCTTTATGACACTGTTAACTCACAATATATAAATTAGAGAAACACTAGTTAATATTACACAAAACGGCTTATTCACTAGTTTGCTCGCAATGAGTAGTTAAGCTGAAAAACAGTCCCTGCATTAGCTGAAGTTGATTGGAACTTTCCGTTCTACCTTAAAAACACAGTGTTTGCATTCGGTCTCTTGACAAATCCCAGAATGCACCACGCAACCGGCAACATCCAGTTCACCATTTTCTCTTGTTTATGTCTGTGCCAGCTACGCTACACTGTTTACAACTTTATTTGGTAAGTAAATACTTACATGCAAAGGTGTCAAAAGTATTCACATTCATTACTCAAGTAGAAGTACAGATACTAGGGTTTAAAAAGACTTTTATAGAAGTTGAAGTATCAACTTAAGCTTTTTACTCAAGTAAAAGTACAAAAGTACTGGTTTCAAAACTACTTAAAGTATAAAAGTAAAAGTAATGTAAGGAAAACAAATGCCAAAACTTAGGCTGTGCCACAGGGGCATATAGTGCACTACCCCACCCGCCACCCCCAAAATAATTTTTTTCTAAAAGCCATAATGACTATAATGTTATATTAAAATGGTAATGTTGAATTTTTGGGGATGCACTGGCTTCCTATTGCAGCTGCATAAAAATGAAAACATTTTAGTCAATTCAAATAGCAACCAAATATGTGTAGTACTGAGCTTAATGGAGAGTGACAAGACGTGCAGGTGCAATGGATCGCTTACCAGTAGAGTATCAGAATGGTTAATGTTTATACTTATCAACCACAATCACATTCAGTCTTTCTGAATGGTGCAATGTATCTGTATAGGATGGTTTTAAGTGATGACACACCAAAATGAAATACTGTAGAGGCTGTCACTACCTGGTCTGTTCACCCTGCCCGATTTGTACCGCACATGGGTATAAGCACGTCATAACCAGATAAAGTTTTAAGAATTGCTTTGAATCTGAGTTGTTTTTGATGAAGAATGAAAACGTTTGCCCTTTATCGTTTTATTACATTTATATTTAATTGTTTGTTAAAAATAAATCATTTGTGTTTTTCACACTTTGCAGGATTACTTACTAAAGGGTGGATTTACATAGGAGGTGGGGAGCAGATCTATGTTAAGAAGATGCCAGGTCCTCAAAAATCTCCATCCCGATGTCTGACATAAAGCGCCCTCCTTATACAACCTGACACCAGCCTAAATTTTAGAGCTTCCAATCACAGATATTATTGTTAGCATTATTATTTTTATTAGTAGTAGTAAATGTAATGTAAGAACATAAATCAACTATTTGCATTTAAAATATCCCCTTTTCTCTACACTAAATTTTATGTTCAGATCCCATTCCAATAAGACATCTAATACTAGTAAGTCTATCCCAAAGCTCTTCACACTCACTTATTCACTGCATTTTAACTAAAGTGACCAGACGTCTTCTTTTTCACTATCTCAGATCTGGTCACCCTATTTTAACTCCTTGTGTACACCACAGTAAGAGCTGTAAAAAACATTTATAGTAATGCAGAAATTTTAAGCATATAACTGTGGTGTTAAAACCACAAGGAGTTAAAATAGAGCTATAGTAGAGAAAATGGGATGTTTTAAATGCAAAGCAAAACGCAATCATATTGTTATATTAATTATACAATGTATAGAGTGCTTTATGTCAGACATCGCGATAGAGATTTTTGGGGACCTGGCAACCCTGCTGTCGCTCACCGCACGTCTTCTCCCCACCATTTTTCTTTGGCTCATGGTTCAGTGATTCAGTAGCGGAAGAAAAACTCTTCCTCAGCGTTCTCACTCAAACTCTGACAATACATAAAAATAACGAGGCTGTTTTTAAAATGTAAGGAGTAGAAAGTACCGATAATTACATGAAAATATAAGTAAGTTGAAGTAAAAAGTCATCCGAAAATAATTACTCAGTAAAGTATAAATAACAAAAATTTCTACTTAAGTACAGTAACAAAGTATTTGTACTTCGTTACTTGACACCTCTGCTTACGTGATATCTACTAGCTTTTGTAACTATATGCAGAAAATATTTTTTTTGGATATTAAACATTATATCTTGTGTCAAACTGTATTTTCAATTTATGCTGTGGGTTTTTATTGTAAACACGTTGTTGCAAGCTATCGTGTTGCATGCTATCAATTCAATGTAGGCCAGCGTGGCAAGCAGCGTGATAGTGTAGCTTAGTATTGATAGCATGGTGAACCGGTGAAACGGATGTTGCCGGTTGCGCGGTGCATTCTGGGATTTGTGAAAGGGGCGAATTGGTGAAGCTGTCATCGGGAGAACGTATGTGACCGCATATTTAAGGTGGAACGGGGAGTTCCCATAAGACGCAGTTTGCTAACTAATTTCATCTCTTATGAGGTTATCATGGGCTTTGTAGTTCCCACAGCAGTAGTCCGCCTGAGAAACAGAGAGAACAGAACTACATTTACACTGATGCATTTAGTCGACGTTAGCAGAAGTTAACTAAAACTAAAACATTCTAAACAAAACTAACGTCCGATTAGACTACGCTTTTTTGGAATTAAAAGTACAAATTTAAGACCTTAATAAATGTAATTTAAGACCTTGGATGGATATCTGGCCGTTTTTAAGACTTTTTAAGGCCTTAAATTTAAAGTTTTGAATTTTAGACTTTTTAAGACCCCGCGGGAACCCTGAAAATGCTGCTTTGATGAGTCAATAATTTCATTGCCCTGGCTGTCTGTCAAAATAGTTGACTCATCTTGTCCAAGGACATCACAAACTTTGCTGCAAATTCTTCCAACACAAGCCTCCACCTCAGAAAAGCGAAATGTAACCATTTTACTGGTCTCAAGCTTTCCATAAAGTACTTCACCAGTGAGTATATTTCTGTTAATTATTGATAAAACACACACACAAACAATATTCAATCATTTTAATATTTAACCACAAGTGATGTCCAAATTAATTTGAAAAGATTTCCAATATGTTTTCAACTTTTCTGCTTATTTGAAAAAAAATCACAAATAACAAAATAAAGCAACAAAAAGAATTAACAGCAGGAAGACCCTGTGCAAATATTATTGTACTCTAACCAAGTTAAACTTAATTTTATATGTTTTGTCTTATTATAGTGGCAATGATGTGGCATGCTTTATGAAGGAAAAAATATTTATTTGAAATATTATTCTTAAAAGTCCTGGTGGCCCATGGAGCTGGGCCGGAGAAGCCAGTAGCTGCACTGGGTTGCCACTGAAAACCAAAATGGCCAGGATAATCTGAGGGAGGCGCAGAAGCCGGTTTTTCAACTGGGGTCCCATTACCATGGACCTCATAATGTCCCGGTGTGATGAGGTCAAGGCAATTGAAGTCCCCATCCACCCAGGGAAATATGGCAACATTAGCGTCATCGGTCAAGTAGACGCTTTCTTTTTGTACCTACGACATACAAGCTGACAGTCTTTATATTGTCTTTATATAGCAAGCCTGATTATTACAGAGCTGCTGATGTTATACTGATGTTATACTAGTGATGGGTCCGGCAACACCGATGCGTCGGCGCATGCGTCAAACTCACAGAGCAGGAATATGCAGATTTTATTGCAGAAAGCAGAATAAATGGCAAGTGTTGTGTCATCGAATCAATTTTATGCACCCACTTTGGAACAAGACGGGGTTTCTCTGAGAGGAATGTGAGGAGATGGTGTGCTGAGCAGGGGCTGCTCACACGATCCTGTACAGACAGCCAGCTTGAACTGGAAGTCGCTGAAGGTATTGCTGAGGTAAGCTTTTCATTGCTGTAGAAGAAGGTAGACCGGAAAAATGTATGGAAGGACTATACACACAATTTATCCAAATAATATATTTTGCTAGTCACATTATTATGATATGTGTTAACAGTCTTGCTTCTAAACACATTCCACTGGAATCGTAAAGTTATTTTTACCAGTACACTTCCCTATTTAGTGCCTCTGTGGATAAACTGTCAGCTTCTGTGCTGAAACTTTTTTTTTAGTTACTATGTTGGGGATTGCAAACAAAACAAGCTTCTAATTTTTTTTCTCCAAGCATGTAGTGACCTGTGGAGTCTGCCTTTTTTCCCCCACTTGTAGACTGGATCATCTTTTGGTCAAAAAATGATGACTGGATATCTTTCTGCAAAAGGCATTAAAGCTTCTGAAGGCAGAGTGGGCAAAGTGTTGAGAAGTGTTTATCTACCTTATCATGCAGAAAGACAGCAGGTAATGTTAAACACCAGTTTTCCAGTAGAGCACAGGTGTTGAGAATCTAATCTTGCAAATATATTGAGTGTTTATAGTTTGTTTCATTTTAGGGTGCCCGGAACCCCATACCCTACAATGCAGAATACATGGGTCATAAGCTCCACTTGGATCAAAATGAAAAACTTATGTTTGGAGTGACCCATGTCATGGCTATTGATGGTTTCAGCAAGAAGATTGTCAGTCATTCCAGCATGCCGGTAAAAAACAACATAATCATTTACGAGGATGTGTACAGGTAAAATAACCTGACTAGTGCTACTACTTATTCCTCAGTCTGTTATTGCTCTGTCCAGTTTTAACTAAATACTTTTTTATCATTACTTTAGGAGTGGCTGGGATGCTTGTTATATTTAAAGGGTTTATGTTTGCATGTGTTTTATCTTCAGACCTGCTCTGCTTTCCTGTGGACTGTGGGATCAGGTCAGAGTTGACTGTGGGAAGGAGTTTTACCTGACACTGTTCATCCAGGAAAGGCTGGCAGATACAATTGTCAGAGGCAGCCCTACATTCAGACACCTTCTACAAGGGTAACAATGTGGTCTTAAAATATTTACTTTTTTTGATAAATTTTTTTGTAAACTAGTGTATTTCAGATGAGAACAAGCCTAATCATGCTGCTTTAAAATATGCACAGAACCATGTGATTGAGAGAATGTGGTCAGAGGTAAATGCCCGAGTCAACTATCCTCTGAAGAGAGCTTTGGTACAGTTGGTGGACATGGAAGACAGCACATCCAAGTACTGTGTGTCAAACTTGACATGCCAGATAGCCAGGATTGGTATCACTAATGTTGCAGGGGCATGTAATGCACACAGGATCCCAGGTACGATTAATTCCTTTTTACTGATTCTATTACAAGAATATTTTGTTAACTAAACATTTAGTTTACCACTTTATAGTAAATTTTGATATGACTTGCATTTACAAATGTGTAGCTTATTTGCATATCTGTATATTCACTACTGACTGAAATTTTCAATAGATGGGGTAGTTTCAATTTATAAAATACCTCGATTTGTCCTGAATTATTTGGATATCTTGCTATTTTGTGTAGATTTCCTTTTATTATGAGTATTTATATCTAGATCTGATCAATGAACACATTCACCCCTTTGAAGGAACACTAAAGTAATAAGATTTTTCATATTGTGGTTTTTGATTCTGAACATCAATGAAACTAAGTTTTGTCCAGTCAGGGGCTTGTCTGCAGGGCTGCAGTCAGTAGTAGTGTAAAAAGGGATACGAGAGAGGAGATGTTTGTTTCTGTGAACAGAACAGCAGTTTATATGGACGTGTTATCATCTAAATGTCTGTAATATCGTGAAGTAAAGAGACAGTAATGTGCTGGATTACTTGTATTTACACCAGCAGGTTGGACTCTCACTGAACTTTACTGTTAGCTTAGCCGGGTTAGCAGCTAGGCCCAGTCACAGCTGTGCTGTTTGTTTAGCAAAAACAAGGCTCTCCTCTTTGTGACCAAACTCAACACCACACACGACTGACCAGTTAGCGGTTTGGGTGACCGGCTGGCACAGTCTGCACCATTAAACTGTCTAGCCGCTAAGTCTCCGAGAGGGAATCTCTCCTGTACCCGGAGAGAGTTTAGCGACGCACCGGATTACGAGCGTAAGGACATTAGCGCGTTAGCACCGATACAGACCTGCAACGAGGTACAGTGACTTACATTACAGCTGTGTGAATGTACTCACTAGTACAGTACTACAAAGTGTGTTTGTGTGCATGTACCAGGTTTGTTGTGGAGACCGAAACCTCTTTAAACACTCAGCTTGTGCGGACCTGTCTTCATTGTATGACTACAAAGCTGCTCCCTGCAACGTACATCCTGAAATTTTAAGATAAAGACATGATTTGAGGTTAAGGTTTGGGTTTTAAGGTTTGAATAAGTCTCTATAATGTCCACACAATTCAGAGCTTCAGTTCTCTGCTGTTTGACTGTAATAAATGAAAACATTGCATTACCACCAGTGGTGTACAGTTTAAATCCATCATAAAAGTATAAGAGCTTCAATGAATACCATCATTTTTGTGTAAATGTATAACCTCATTCATTTAGTCCTTTATTGTTTTATTATTTAATGTACTACACATGATCATCCTACACTTTTACACCTTAAATGCATTGTGATAAAAATCAATCTTCTGTTGGTTTTTTTATTTATCAATAGTTGTAGACACTGGATGTATTTTAATAAGTCTGTTGGATGTTCGTCGGTCTGGATTGTAGCTGCTAAAAGTCTTCTCAAAGTTAATCAGTAATGTGTTGGAGAGATATTTGAGAGGGTCAAACCATCTAAAAATATGTTGAGATTAAAAAAATCAACACCATGAGTGCTGGATTGAAAATCGTTGAAAATCAAAGTAAGAAAATAAAATCTCATGTTTATTTTCATCACATCATCTCATAATGTGACTCAGTATGATCTTCACATGATTGTATACAATCATGGGGTCAGTTGTAGGCTTGGGCGGTATAACGGTATTTTGTTATACCGCGGTATTTAAATATGGTGACGGTATCTAAAAACTATGACGGTATTAATCACGTGAGGTAATGCAGCAAATTTGAATAAGACATCTATTAAAACCTGGACTTAAACGTGCTTCACACGTCAGCAAAACACAGCGCCAGTTTCACAGAAACAAACACACACACACACTTGATACTTTACTTCAAAACTAAACAAGTAATTGTTTATTTCGGTCTCTGGTAAAGTTATTGTTACGTGTGTCAGGGTAGCGAGGCTGCTTCCCCTTTCCCCACATGGTTATCACCCTTCGAGCTGCGGATTGGCTGTTCCCCTTTTACGTGGCATCCAATGGCTGTGTGCACTTTGGACTAACCTGGGATAGGGCGTGGCTTTGGTTTGGCCTTGCAGCAGAGAGAGTGCGAGGAGGTCAGAGTTGCCAGGTTTGCTGGTTTCACACTAACTTGGGCTTGTTTGAAAATCCAGTCCAGCTTGCGTTTTTTGGTCTACTTTTAAAAATTACCGTGGCCGCCAAAAAACAACAGAAAAGTGGGTGTTGCCTAGGATATTACTCCAACACGGCAGCCAAACGCGTATAAGTTGACACTAAGGAAGTTTGAACACAACAATAACGAGAGAGAGAGAGAGAGAGAGAAAACAGAAAACAGTCACTAGCTAATATGCCAGGTAAATGGGGAAATACAGGAGGTGCTGTTGCAAGGACTGGGAAAAAGAAAAAAAGGTTTGATGGACTGATAATAAATCCTTTATAAACAAAATACTAAGTGGTACACTCATAGTTGTTTTGCCATTTGCTTCAAACGTGTGACAGACATTATGGGCTAGTTTAAGCTTCTGAAGGGCGGGTTTTAGACTGACTTTGGGCCGGATATTTTTGTTGGACCTGGCAACCCTGGAGGAGGCGACGAGCAAAACGGAAAGGACAGACACGCACACAGAGCACCAGTAGGTGCACGCGCGTTTGTTTAGCTCTCTCCTCCAGGCCATTACCAGAGACACTCTTGTTTTGCCACACTACTGAGAAGACTCTGTTTGAGACACTACAAAGACTGGTAACGTTCAGAACTGTGTTGCCACACAATGACTGTGAAACAGTCTGCTTGAGAAAGGCTCTTAGCTTAGCCAGGCTAAGGACGGGGGGGCGAAGGGCGAAGCTGCAGCAGCCGCCACCGATAATGCCGCATACCGCGGTATTTTCTCAAGCTCATACAACGATATGAAAAACACTAATACCGCCCAACCCTAGTCAGTTGTTTAAAAAATTTAATGTCCGGAGATCAAAATTATCCAGATTTGGTAATCCCATTTTTTGCTATCGAGGACCAGGTGATCTGTCTTACTTTTAAGCCGGTTTTTCAAAGCAACATTGGATTGGATCACCCTGAACCAGATACAGTTTTCAGGATTACCTAATCCGGATTACCAGCTATGTAAAGAACAGGTAGAAGAACCAACATGGGGTCCCTTTAAGGGTTTATTTTGAGACAAAACATCCACTTCCATTTATAATTTCTTTTATGACCCCTCATCTGAGCCACAACAAATAAAAAAAAAACATACATTAACAAATACCTTGTGGATATATTGAAAGCATCTTAAATAAAAAAATGTCCAATAGTTAACAAGATATTCAGGGTTCTTCATATGAGAGAGAGAGACCTGTATTTTCCAGCCCTGCTTTTATGAGGTGGATTTGAGGTTGCACCCTGGTTTGCTGCAGTTAGGTCAGCTTTATTTGTTCCTCTGCCAGGAGAATCTGTGCTTCTGCTTTTTGAGTTTCTCATTTAAGAAGAGTTTCATAGTCATCACCATTAGTATTTCACAAAGGACGCTTCAAGCCTCTTCTCTGAGCTTATGTGACTGCTGGCTCTACCAGTGAGGATTCAGATTGCTCAGTAATAGGGCTGAGATCCAGAATAAATGTTTCCTCTGTTTTAGGTGGAACTGGGTCATTTTCCTCCTCAATTGTAGGCTCACCATCCCCTACAACACCTTGAATACCTTGCAAAGATTTAGAATTTTCACCTCCAATAATGTCCAGAACCACATTCGTGTAGTCACCTTTCTTAAATGGTTTGTTTCCTGTTTGGGTGGTGTTTTTTTTTTGTTCAGCAAAGTCCTTTGTGGCTCTGGCCCTCAGATTTTTCCATCTAAATTTCAACTGCTCCAAGGTCCTCTTCTGGCCAGACCCCATTGCATTAACATTCTGAGTGATTTCAACCCAAATATCTTTCTTCCTTTTGTTTGTCACCATTCCCACAACTTCCTACAATTGAGGCATAATGGCACTTTACACCCTCCAGCAGTGCATTGGTTTCTGCAACTGTGAAATTGTCCTTTTGAGTCCATGGTTCCACCTCATCTGTGGTGATGAACATAGTATTTGTAAGACTTGGGCATGATTGACTTAATTGAACACAAGATGACAGCTAATGAGTGGGTGGGTATTTGACAGCCATCTTGTATTAAGCCTTCCTCTGAGGACTTAGAGAGGCATTGACATGGCAGGTGTTGTGCATCGCTACCACCATTTTGGTGGAAGAGGATACCATCAAAGGGTGTATCTTGAACATGCAAAACCACTGAAGAACTGTATGCTCACTTTCGCTTTGGGAATGCTGATATAAAGTACATTGCAGACCTTGTAAGGGCCAACCTTCAATGGACAACCCGAAGGAGTCACAGTCTGTCTGTGGAAGAACAGGTCCTCATTGCTCTGCGCTTCTATGCATCTGGGACTTTCTACCAAGTTGTTGGTGGCAATGTAGGAGTGGACAAATCAACTGTGAGTAATGTAGTGAAAGCTGTGTCAGTTGCATTAGCCAGCCTGGTCAAGAAGTTTGTTTCACTTCCAACGGATGACCATATTGCCCAGACCAAGGACAAGTTTTTTCTTTTTGGGAATATGAAAGGGTAGGTGCAGAATCAACATCCAACTTGTAGGCAGCGCTGACCTCATCATCACAAACTGTGTTGTGAAGTGGCCTGAGTCTGTTCGTGATGCACGTATTCTGAGGGAGAGTGCTTTATACAGAGAGCTCCAAACCAACCGACCGGATGACATAATATTAGGAGACAGTGCCTATCCACTCCTACTATGGCTGATGACTCCTTTTCTCGCAGCAACAACTCCAGCGCAGGCACGCTTCAATACTGCTCATTGCAAAACAAGATGTGCAATTGAGCGTTTAAATGGAGTTCTGAAGAGATGCTTTGCATATCTTAACTATTTGCGAGTCAAACCACAGAGAGCATACAACATAATACTTGCATGTACTGTCCTGCACAACATTGCTACCAGATGTAATGTCCCTCTCTGTGATGTTTATGATGCACCTGAGCCTGTTGAAGAACCAGACCAACCTCTGGTGTTTTGTCAGAATGAGGGACTGACTGAACGTGTAGTAAGGGATGCAATTGTTCAAAATTATTTTTGACAGGTTCATATCTGATGAATGTTTTTGACATTAATATACAGTGATGTAGGGCTGAACGATTAATAGTTTTTTAATCTAAATCGTGATTTGAATGGACGCGATTTTCCAATCGCAGGAGCTGCGATTTGAATTAGCCAGTAGCCTCCAAGTATCACTTAAAAAAAAAAAAAAAACCTGTGAACTGCCTGCTGATGACCAATGAGAAGGTGTTCATGCATATCTGCCATAAGCTATTAACTTTAACAAGAAAGCTAAAAACAAGCAGCACTGCACTTGGCGTTAGTGAAAAGATGAACGTTTTACCTGAGCAACCGAGTGAGGTCCAAAGCTGAGGAACGTGGAATACTACGCGACAAAAGATATGTGGCCGAGCCGAACCACCAAACCTTACCAAGGCCTCACTGTTCACTTCATAAGTGAGCATTTTGAATTAAAGAGCCATTGTTTATAGACATTGTACTTTCCTCTTGTGTGCACGTACCACAGGTAATGCCTCAAACACGATAAAGGAAGCCAAAATAAAAGAGTGGACCAGGCTACAGTGTTTTGGCCACAGACTCCATTTTGCATTTGGCAAGTGTCACGTTAAATCATATAAAGGAATATTGAGCGTCTCTCTCTCTCTCTCTCTGTCTCTGTCTCTCTCTCTGTCTCTTGAACATGGTGTCACGTTCTCGTTCTCTGTTTTCACATTCAGGGTTCAGTCTCTATATAATTTGTTTTATACTTTAGTTCTGTCCATAAATGCTTGCTGTGACACTTACATAGTTAAACATTTGGTGTGTGTGTGTGTCAGGGTCAGTTTCCCAGACAGAGATTAGGCCTAGTCGTAGACTATATTTTACTATATTTTCCATTGAATGGGAAATCTCCATTCAAAATGTGGTGTGGTAGTCTAACACTAGGCTTAATCCCTGTCCAGGAAACTGCCCCTATTTGTTTAAGATAAACAGACATTTTAATTTCAGCTTTTCCAGTGAGGCATTACTGTCCACTGCTGACCAGTCATATATGCAAGTAATTTGATGTGTCAGGGCTCTAGAGTGCGACCAATTTGGTTGCACATGCGACCTAATATCTCAATGGTGCGACTAAAAAAATCTGAGGTTGCACCGGTGCGACCAGCTGTTTGAAGGGAAAAGGCCCCCATGTGATCAAGAAAGGAATAAAAACACTACTGTTTGTTTGTGCTGGGGGGTATTCCACAAAGCAGGATTTCCAAGTTAGCCAGATAGTTTAAGCCATATTTTGAGGACTGACCAATAGGGACGTCCTGCTGCTCTTTTCTCATTTGACAGGTTCGATTTCGGGCTTGCGTTACCTGGCTAAACTGAGAAAGCCTGCTTTGTGGAATACCCCCCTGGTTTGTGACATTGACAGCACAAGATATATTAAAGATATATTAAAATGCATTTTATTACCTGGAACGTCACTCAGCCCCACATATGTCACCAAATCGGTCTCATTCCTTTGTGCTACGTTTGTGCTGGTTTGTGCTGTTTAATTCGCTAGTTATAAAGCTCTAAAAGTTGGGCGAGTGACGTCACTCAGCCCCCCATATGTTGTCAAATCGCACCAAAATGGTCTCATTCATTTGTGCTATGTTTGTGTTGGTTTGTGCTGCAGAAATCATTGTTTGTGCTGCTTCTGTATTAGAGATACACACCCTGATTCTCTTAATGGACACAAAGCACTGTTGTACGTCACTTTGGGTAAGAACATGTCCCAAATGCTGAAAATAATGTACATATGAACATAAATGAAATATGGTGGATTTTATAACGGCGCCAAACTAGCTCAGCCAATCAGATTTTAGGACTGAAACAATCCATTTTATAAAAGTACTTAACTGTGGTCAGGTATTAGAAAACATCTAAGTTTGTGCCAGTAAAATAAATGTTTAAGTGTTTCGTTTTTTTCTGCTTTCATAAATTGTGCTATTTTAATTGGCACAGGTTTACAGCTCTATACCTTTTTCATTATAATAGCACAACTATTTAACTGGAAAAACCAGCGCAAATGCAGCACAAATGAATGAGATCATTTTGGTGCAATTTGACACTTTATGGGGGGCTGCTTGATGTAACATCTCAAAGTTTTTTTTAAATATATCTTTAATACAGAAACAGCACAAATGATGATTTCTGCAGCACAAAGGAATGAGAGTTTCGTTTCGATTTGGCAACATATGGAGGGCTGAGTGACATCACTCGACCAACTTTTAAAGCTTTATAACTAGCGAATTAAAGTAGCACAAACATGTGCTAACAAACATAAAATGCATTTTAATATCTTTAAAATGGAAGCAGCACAAACAGTGCTTTCAATATGTCGTGGTTCAGATATTCCTGTATGTGTGTACATTTGAAAATGCGTGCGCTGCAGTCTGAGCGAGGTGAGTAGCCTAAGCCTGTCAAATAAACAGAGTGAATGTAGCCGCGGATGATGAGAGAAGATGAAAAGAATGATTGACAACTTTTTCCTTAAGAATGTTAAGGCCTGATCCGTCTGAAAATCATAACCAATGCTCTGACACGGGGCCATCGACCTCCCAGGTTATGTCGAGCTGTGGTCCGGAGATGACATACGATCAACTCCGAGCCAGAACCCACTTAAAATAAAAGGGGGAAAGTGTATACATATCGAAGACTGTGGCTTGACCAGTTTCCCTGGCTAAGATACAGTAAAGCTGATAATATATGCATTTACTGTAAAGAATGTGGGAAGACCATGCTCAGTGAAGCACTTTAAGCATCAACACTTTTTCAGTAAGTTACCTTTCTTGTAGAATTGTGCTTCAAATAAAGAAATTTATGTTGACCAGATTGTTAGTTATTTACAAGTCAATATTGCCTATATGGACAGCAATAAAAAAAGTGGACCTGTAACACTGTTGTGTTAAATGTGATGCGGTCAAAAATTTGGGTGCACCTAACTTTTGTGCTGGTGCACCTAAGAAAAAAAATTTAGGCGCACCAGTGCAAAAAGTTAGTTTAGAGCCTTGTGTTTCATTCATTTTTCACACATTTGCTTTTACTGTAAAGATTTTTACTCATGTTGCAGTTAAACCTTTATGTGAATTTCTGTTATTTATTTTGTCCATCTTTATTTTGTAGGTGTTGAAATTTAAAAATAAAACTGACAACTGCATTTAATTTGAGAACCATGGGAATCTCTTTTTTTTGTAGAAACAAGTTTATAATTATATTTTATAGATGTGTTAATCACTAATACAGGTTTGAGGTTTAAATCGCAATATTCTGTGAAAAAATCACAATTAGATATTTTACCCAAATCGTGCAGCCCTACAGTGACATAGATGAAAAAATTAATGTATTATTGAAATCTTTTTGAAGGTTTATTTCATGGGGTCAAAATCATTTTTATTTTTACTTTACTATAGTGAAAGGCTGAATTGGTAGCCTATGTCTATCACTGTAATGGTTAAACAGGTCAAGTGCTGAATAGAAATAAAAGTATATACACTAAATGATACAAATGTTTTTTTTGTTTTTTTTTTTAAACTTTAAACATTTTCTTTCTGAAATCTACCTTGAAATACCCCTTGTTGGGATCAGGGTAATCCTGTTTTTTTTTTTTTATCAAAGTTATCCAAGTCCTACTGAAAAATTTTGAACAACAGAAACTGAAGGTTTGATCCATTTCCAAACTAGGATTGGATTACATGATCTGATCTGATTTCAGAATGCTTCTTTCCCTTTTGAACAACCCATTTTCCAGATTTGATCCAATCCGATAACCAAAATCGGATCAGATTACCTTTGAACAACTGGCTCTGGACTTAATCCTGATGAGATGGAGGATGGTGTTCTTGTGGATCCCCTCCCATACCTGGATAAGGGCATCAGTGAGCTCCTGGACCCTCTGTGGTTCTACTTGGATGTTTAGATGCACAGATACACAACATGGCAAATGACCTAAATTAGAATCAGATCTATGGTATGTTATGCAGCAATAGCATAATGTGGCATGGTGCTACTTTGCGAAAGAGTTAAGGTTTTAAATGGGAATGTGGTGATGGTCCAGGACAAAAAGAAAATGTGCAGCAAAAGAAATAGATGGAAACAGGAGTCAAAATATATGTGACAGAACTTTTCTCCCATTGTTTTTTAGTGGAAAATTAACCCTCCTCTTTTATCAACTCTCCTTATCACTATCACGTACTTGGGAGGCGTCAGACAAGTACAGACCTCCGACACCAGTGATGTGAAACCCCTTTCTTTCCCGACCTGCTGGCGATACATTGCTGCCTGGCAGCTAGTGCAGGAAAGCATAGATCCCCAGTTCTGATGGATGCCCCACTCAGTTGACATTGTTAATAGTGCTAGGAAGACAGCTTTATCTTGCCCATCCAAAGAGACAGCATGGCCAGTTCTGCTGTCTCGAGGCCCTGGTTGTCAGTGGCTAGCAGCATGATTGGAATTCAAACTGGCAGCGCTTAGTCTGCTGAGCCAATCAGGACTCGGTGACAGAACTTTAAGAAATCAGTTGATTGAAATGAGATTTGCATTAAGAAACCCAGAAAAACAGCACAAATACCTAAACAGAAGAAAACAAGGTTATATTGGGCTGAAGAGTAGTACTGGTGGACTGAGGGTGATTGGATGAAAGTGATAACAGTGATGAATCATGAATCTGCTTTGGCCAAGGAGGAGATGATAGAACTTGTGCCTGAAACTTTTCCCCCTCATTTTAAGAATTTAGGTATGTGTCAAATAGAGTACCAGTAGAGATGGTAATCAGTACTTCAACAGTCGGTGCAAAAGTGTACATTAAAGTTCCGGACATGTTTCTTTTTATATCAATAAAAAGTAGTGTTGGTGGCGATGGTCATTTTTAGGATGATTCTGTAATTGTTTTCTCAACATTAAGTGATTCTATATTTTGGTCCTCCTAAAAAAAAAAAAAAATATATATATATATATATATTAGGGATGCACCGATACCACATTTTTAAAAACCGAGTACAAGTACTTACATTTAAGTACTTGCCGATACCAAGTACCAATAAGAGTACTAATAAATATCAATACTTGCATTTAAAATGAAACTGAGCCTGTATGTGTGTCTTATGGCTCCAGTTAGATGTGTTTGTGATCTATTTAATCTAAACACCTAAGATAATTATAACGGATTACACATTTCCCCTTTATACACTGAAAAATTCAAAAATGAAATATGAAACATATCAGATATACATATCCATCACCGTTAGCGAACTAGCTAGCTACATTACGTTAGCTTACCTTTTTGTAAAGCTCGTGGTGGTGAGAACTGAGGACCTCTTGAGGTTAGTAGTGCTTTTCCCAGTTATTTTACATCCACAAACTATGCTCTGTTTTGTTTTGTGTGGCAGCAAAAGTGAAATTACTCCATAAATCGCTTCTTCTTTTCCATCGAAGCTGCGACAGTGACGTCAGCACGTTGTGTTGTTAAACTGCACCACTGTGACTGTGGAGTTTAGCGTGCTTTGATGAAGTCAGACGTGCGGCAGGTTTACTTTAAAAAGCGGATTACTGGACAAAACTAATATTTTAATCATTCTGTGACATTTTCGTTTCGTTTTTATTCGTCGACGAAAAGTCTAATACTTTTAGTCATAGTTTTCATTTTAAAATATTAGTT
>BRDA01009191.1:7513-18360 GCA_036984385.1 Crenuchus spilurus | reverse complement strand
AGTGCACAGTACAGGAGGAAGTGTTGTATAATGTATCAGTGCACAGTACAGGAGGAAGTGTTGTATAATGTATTAGTGCACAGTACATGAAGAAGTGTTGTATAATGTATCAGTGCACAGTACAGGAGGAAGTGTTGTATAATGTATCAGTGCACAGTACAGGAGGAAGTGCTGTATAATGTATCAGTGCACAGGACAGGAGGAAGTGTTGTATAAGGTATCAGTGCACAGTATAGGAGGAAGTGTTGTATAATGTATCAGTGCACAGTACATGAAGAAGTGTTGTATAATGTATCAGTGCATAGTACAGAAATAAGTATTTGCTGTATCCTAGGGGACATTACAAGGATTTTGTGCCATTTCACCAAACACTAGGGTCAGACATTATATGATGCCATGTCATTCATTTGTAACCTTTGAGATGCTGTACAGCCTAGAAAACATTTAAACATTGTCCTTGTTATATTCAAGTGCTCAAGAATCCGGAGACCTGTCTTTATTATGTTCGTACCCTATTAAGAGCCTCTTTTTATAGCAGAGTGCACTATGATTGGAATAGAGATGGAATAGATGAATAAATGAATAAAGTAAATGGATAAAGTCTGAATTAATATCTAGGGCTTTCTAAAGAACCCCCAGCAGTGTATAAATCTACTGCTGCTTTTACATTTACTGTATCCTGCTTTACTGAGTCACATAGTAATGACAGATCAGAAACAGTGAGATAAACACTCAAACAGCAGAAAGAATTTTACCTGCAGTTCCAAATGGTGTTTAAATGCATATCCTTTGACCACTTACTGCTGGCCATTTCTTCACTTTTCCCTGAACAAGCCCTGAGCTAAGACTAATCTTGTGCTAAATGTGGGAAAATAAATTGGAAACATGGTAAAAGATACTCAATATTTTAATATATAATGAATAAAAAAACAATGTGATAGGACAGTGAACTATGCAGATGGAGTGGGAGAGTCGGGCCAGGATATTCATGATTTTCACACAGTCTGCCAAAACAGATTAGCACTCCAGGGGGCATAAACCCTACCAGGGAGGCTGAAATACAGGTTACAATACATACTCTAGACCAGGGTGCACAAAATTTTTCAGCCTGCGAGCTACTCATGTAATGACTAAGTCAAAATGATCTACCTAATATAAAAATGCAAGACATATTTATTTATAAATATGCTGACAATTTATGTGGACAGTATATGCTGGTGTACCTTGAATAACTACATGAACCCATATTGCACAATACAACTGTCGACATGTTTTGTCATTAGCTTACTTTACTCTGATGACTTGCACTGAATGGAATCAGTCAGGGATGCATAGTCAGGACAGTAGTTGCTGATAGCCAGTCTCAAACAAACCTCCAAATGATCATCAGTCATAGTGGACCGATACTTGGACTTAGTGATCTTCATGTGTGAAAAGGCTGATGCTGAATAATGCAATCAAGGCAAACACACTTCAATAATGACTGCTAAAAAAGTCCTCCACTCCATGTGGAAATGGTCAGTTTTAGGCTTCTTACACAGGCAGAACAAACATACATGTTAAGAACTTACATGTGAACACGGACTGCTGACTTGTGAACAGGACAGATGAAGTCCAGATGCTGTTTCATGAACGATAGTGGAGACGGCCAATCACACGTTAGCAAGAAACGGCAGAGCCAATCGAATGAGCTTGTGGGCGGTCTAAAGTGAAACCTGATTCAGATTGAGAGACTTGGAATTCCTGCTGGGTCCTAGTGCTCGACCATTCTCCCTGTATGTCAATCAAGTGACAAGTTTATTAGTGAGGACGGATGATAGGCTGACGTCTATTTTTTAAAATGCCATGCGATCTACCCACACATGGTAGATCGCGATCGATGTATTGTGCAGGGGTGCCCTAGACAGAAAGGAGAAAACATCTCAGCTTCTGGGATGAAATCCACTGAGGCATGAGATGAGACGTAAATACAGAAGTAAATTAAAGCAGTTTTTGTCCCGTTTTCTTTATAATGGCAAGGAAAGCTCTTAAGAAAATTACCTGACAGAAAGTTACTGACAGAAGTCAGACCTGTGCAGGCAATGTCAGTGATTCTACTTCTGACATATGACACAGAGCCCTTTTAAAAAGTCATTTCACAGCTGGGGGCAATGACAGCTAATGACTGGCACTAGCAAATCAGGAAGAAGAAACCGGTCCACCAATGCAGACAGCTAATCAGAGAGTGTGACCCAAAGACTCCACCCAACCAGCCTCAGGTGCTAACAATGAGACGACTGATGACTGGCATTAGCGAATCAGAAGAAAGGAGCTTGCCCTTAGAAGTAAATCACACACATCTGGGGATAGCTTTTTAATCTTCAGCCAAGAGTTTGTATAACAGTAGGTTATGGTTGATTATTAAATGATCAGCACTGTTATTTAATAACTTGGACCATTAATGTAGAGTTGAGTTGATGTGTACACTCGTGTGTTTATATTGAGTATTTTACAGTGACTCTGAACATTGTTCTGCAATATCTGTGAATATTTTATCTGTTTGTATTTATAAAAACATTGATCTCAATACTGCATCCCAGTACACTTTGCATATTAATGCTAAGATTAAATGCCATTTCCTGATGGGCCATGAAAACCTGCTTTGGCATTCACTTTCTGTCTGGCACAGAATGGGGTCAGAGGGTCAGAGTTCAGTGCTGAGGTGCTGGCATGAGGGACTGGACAGTAATGAGGAAATTTAAAGCTCTTTGACTCCAGCATGCTTTATTTTAAAGCATTACTGGAGCTCAACGATCCTCAAAAACATCTTTCTAAACTGACATCAATATGTGGTTTAGAACATCTGCATTTTGAAGATTTTTGAGCCATCTATTGAAAAGCTGGGCATATCTAGTCCCAAAGAACAGAGCTGTATGGTTTGGCTAAACTGATCTCACTTAAAAGAGACAATAAGAGAAGGACCATTTCACCATGTAAAGAACCAAGCATGCATAGTGTTGTCAGAACACACTCTTCTCAAAAACAGTTACTTTACAGGAATTTTAGTGTAAGTCAGTAAAAAAATATGTACAGTGCATCATTCTGGAGCATTTCTGTTGGCCCACTGATGAAATGTGGCTTCGTCTCAATACCTAATGAGCTGTATAACTACACAGTGTCTATGTAGGCAGTTGTGTAAGTAGTCAGTGTTCGAACCTTTTTCTGTAAGACAGATAAATGACACACTCTACTTAGACAGTGATGACATCACTTATTCCCACCCAAAGGCATTCTCAGCTGTCAAAAGCAACACCATTATAGGGGCAGCTGTGGCCTGGTGGTTAAGAGGATCTGGCCTTGTTACCGGAAGGTCACCGGTTCGATCACCAGGCAGGTCATGACTAAAGTGTCCTTGAGCAGGGACTTATAGCTAATAAATCTCTGATTATTAGAATATTAAATTTTCAGTTTGAGTAAATAACTATTCAAACATCATCAACATTAAAACACAGACAGGCTTAAAATGTCACTTAAACAGAAAATAGTGTCTATAGTGACTACTCAAGTAAAACTTAGGACAGTTTAATTATAACAGCTCAGTTTGACCAACTTTTTATGAAAGGTTAATAATAACATACACATGACATTGAATTGTGGCATCTGAATGACATGATGAAGTCCTCCAGACAACAAACAGACACATTCATGGCATCCACAGGATAATAACGATTAGGTTTCTGGATATCAAAAGATAATCACAGTGCAGGAGAAACATGCCGGTGAAATTACAGCCTTCTGAACAGTCTACAGACCTGTGTGGGTAATTGTGTGGGTGGGTGGGTGGGGTGGGGGAGGGGGTGTAAGGCTGTAATGTGCCTGTGCCTCTCTTCAGGACAGATTTATGAATGATGGGAAGCTAGGCAGTATTTATTTATAGCTTGAGGAGACACCATGCTTGGTAGGAATCTTTTATGCACACCTGTGGATTGGGCACTTCTGCCTCTGGCACTTTCAACCTAATCTAATATTCACCCACTGCAGAATGGGTGAGGGGTGGGGGTGATGCAGCAGAAGACAGGGCAGGGACGAGAGAAGGGAGTATACCAGCGTAGGCTTTCTCCAGGGTCTGCCAAGCCTGGATCTCACTTAGCGTCTTTGAGCTCCTGCAGGAGAAGCTGATGGCAAATATACAGCATCAGATGGACAGAGTGGGAGTGAGTGAAAGCACTATTCAACATCCCTGCTTTTAATTTCACTACACATGCAAATGGACATGTTAAAGAAAAGGAATGGCACTTTATATTCTCAGCTTTTAATTATTCAACATCTACAGATACATTTGCAAATAAAATGTACATGTAGTTTTCATTTGCATAAGGACAAAAAAAGACAAGCTGTCAGGCTGGACGTGAAACCATAAAGTGACAGACACTCGCAGATTAAGAGAAGTAGAGTTTACTATGAGTACAAGGGAGACTCTAAGCCATAAAGCAATACACAGTCAGAGATCCATAACCAAGCAAGACTGAAGTTAGAGGCCAGATCAAGAGTATAGTCAACAAACAGGCCAGTGCCATATACCAGAAGATAAATACAAAGAGAGAGGTAAACAACAAGGAGAATCAAGGCTATGCTAACAAACAAGGCTACAAGCTAAACATGGAAACAGGCTAACAAACAGAACTAAAGCTAACAAGAGAACAGAGGCTACAAGGCTAACAAACAAAGCAGGATAACAAATAGAAGATATACAGGCTAGGCTATAAAAACAGGCTACCAAGACAGGAGGACAACAGCAGAGACAAAACCAGAGAAAAGGGAAACAAAACAAGAGGGAAAGGCAAAAGCAGAATAATCGACAGACAAATCAGATATTAGAGAAAGATGCTCGGTATGCAATGTGAGTTAGCAATACTTCGCAATTGACTGGACTGGGAATGAAGGTATCATAGGGAAGCTAATGACAGGGAGAGAGGGGATCATGTGACTAACGGGGTTCTTCACATGGGATTCTGGGTAATGTAGTTGGATTGAGAATGAGAATAAGCATTGTGGAGGACCCGTCACATCCATCACATGGTCTCTTCACCCTGCTGCCTTCTGGTAGAAGATACCAAAGCATTTGGGCTCTCATTGCTAAACTGTCTCAAGAGTTTCATCGCTCAGGCTGTCAGACACCTTAATATACACAGACTGACTCTCAGATACTAAATATCACTGCACATTTGCACAGCACTGTACTATAAAACTGCTGCTAAAATTATTATAAAACTGCTGCTATAAACTCTGTAATCTGCTGCTAAATATCACTCAGTACCACATACTGACCTACATCACATTTGTCTTTTGTCCTGTATTGTGTCTTAGTCTAGTTAAACAAGCAGTGGTTTGTATTTTGTGTATTTATTAGGGCCTGTAGTTATTGTGTTTATTGATTGTTTTTGGTTGCACTTGTGTTCTGTGTTGCACCTGGTCCTGGAGGAACATTGTTTTGTTTCAGTATGTACCGTACTGTATACAGCTAAAATGACCATAAAATCCTCTTGAATTTGAACTTGAAAAAAGAATTCTGTGAAGAACCACTTTAGATCCCCAAAGTATCGTTCAGTTGATGGTTCGTTAAAGAAAACTGGGAGTTATTGACCCACCAATCTTAAGAAGACTTTTCCTCTTAAAACCCAGTTACACAGTCAGTATCCAGCACTCTTTCTTTAATTGGGATTTGTTCTTTGGTAAGAGCACAAACTACACCCACTAAACAGCACACTTAAGTCTGTGAGTGCTGATGTTCATACAGTTGCTTAATGAGTTTTCTTCATTTCTCCACTTGTATAATATATTTAAGAACAAATCTAAGAATCAACAAATCTGAAAACTAGTGAACAAGGCCCATTTCTTGGAATTTTTTAAAATTATTATTTCTAAGTTTTTGCCCATTTTTATCCCCTTCCCAATGTAGTGGTAGCCAATTAGCCCATCCCCTCCATTAGGTATCTCCCCATCACTTTTGCAATGTCCCTGAATCTAGGAGGGTGAAGACAAACACAAGCCTTCTCCGTTGTGTGTGATGCAGCCACCGCCTCTTTTTGAACTACCACTGATACACCGTCACTGGGGAGCCAATGCACAATGCGCAGGATTCCCAGCTCTGAATGGACCAATCAGTAGACGCCTGAGCCAGCGGACATTGCAATGTTTGAGTGATAGGGAGAGAGAGCGCCATCTACCTGCCCAGAGAGAGCACTGCCAATTTTTGCTCTCTTGGGCCCTGGCTGTTGATGGCAAACAGCATGACCGGGATTCAAACTCGTGATCCTCTGGTCATAGTGTCAGTGTCTTAGCCTGCTGAGCCACTCGGGGCCCATTTCTTGGAAATTAATGTGAAATTTGAGAGAACCATAATTTAAAGGTGCTCTACCAAATAATGGCTTTTCCAGCAAGTCAAGAAATACAGTTGCATGTAAAACTTGTGAAATTACAGATTTTGTTGATTTTTCAAAAATTCCTCTAATAGAACAAACCTAAATGTAGCATTTCTCTGCATATTGTATTGTACAATTAATGCAACACAGTGCCCCCTTCCCCCAGTAATGAGATTGTGTAATAGCAGAAATTTAGGGACATTCATTCATGCCCTTTATTATCCCCTCGTGACAAAAAAAATCCATCCACCATCAATTCTCAATTCTTCAGACTATCTTTACCTTCTATCGACTTCAACTTCGCACTCATCTGTCATTCAAAACGGGGACAATTTTGGTTGAATATGCCAGCTGTGCCCTCTACCCTCTTCACTACATTTGCCCCCCAACACCCACCACACCCCACCATGTTCCCTTTATGGATGCAGCCTTGAATTACTGTTTATTTGCTGCATGTAACACACTGTGGACAATACAGCGTAACCTTAGTCAAAGGTCACAGTTTGTTGATTTATTTGTTCTTAACTTCAGCAGTTAAACAGTAAGTGTGCCCAAAATTCTGAGCCCTCTGTTGAGGATGTGTTAACTTATGGCCACTTAGAAAACCAGCAGGGGTGTCTAAACTGTTAAAAAGCTTTGTTTTTAGGAATGTGCTCCTGAAGGTTTTTCTGTGCCCTCCTGCAGCTGTTTATCTTCAGAACAATCAAAGCAGACCACGTGGACTTCACTCAGTGTGTGACCCACGGCAGTTTCCGCGAGAGATGGCAGGAGACCGTCTACAACATGTTCCACTTTGTCACACTCTACGTCATCCCGCTGCTGGTCATGAGCTGCTGTTACACCCACATCCTCATCGAGATCAACCGGCAGGAGCACAAAAATAAAGGTAGCCTCAGCACACCTTACTCATCTCATGTAATGAACATGGTGCACAGCCTTTGATTTTTCTCTTTAGTACCTCACAGATGATTAGCTGCATGTACTCTTAAAAAAAGATGGTTTTCAAGGGTTCTTTATTAAAGAAAATGGTTCTATATAGAACCATGACCACTCAAAGAACCCTTTTTGTGGATAAAGGGTTCAGGCCATGGTGAAAACGTTCTTCAGATTGATGATTTTGTTGATTGTTCTTTTTGAAAATGGTTCTATATAGCCCCAAAATGGTTCTACTGTAGTTATGATGTCAAGCTTGTAATAATAGAGGAACCATATTTGGTGCCATATAGAACCATCTGTAGCACATCCCTCTTCAATTTGAGGAACCCTGCAATCATCATGCAAAGCACCCTTTGGATGTTTATGGTTCTATATAAAGAACCCTTTTAAGAGTGAATGTTTAGTCAACAGGTTTCCACAACCATCACAACATTATTGAACACAAACTGCAGGATAGCAGTGCTCTGTGAAAAAGTCACAATTTAATTGCCATTAAAGACGTTTTAATTAATAATTCTTTAATAATTAATGACAATTGCAAACTAGTTAGCATAGCTATGTTTGCTGTTTTTGCCATATAACAGCACAGAAATGCTATAAGGCTTCTATAATAATATAGAATAAGAGTGCTGATTGGGTTTCTCTGTCTCCTCTGTACAGCGGGGGAGTCCTGTCTCCGGCGCAGTCGGACCGATATGATCCCCAAAGCACGGATGAAGACGCTGAAGATGACCATCATCATCGTCATGTCTTTTATAGTGTGCTGGACTCCTTATTACTTGTTAGGTATCTGGTACTGGTTCCAGCCGGAGATGCTGAAGGTCACTCCTGAGTACGTTCACCACCTGCTCTTTGTCTTTGGCAACCTGAACACTTGCTGTGACCCAGTAATTTACGGCTTGTACACACCCTCCTTCCGTGCTGACCTCGCCCGCTACTGGGGCTGCCGCACGTCGGATGACTCTCCTCGCTCTCTGGACCGACTGTCTGCTCGGCAGGGGCCTCACAGCGGAGAGCAGGAGTCTGAGAGGGGCAGCGTTAAAGGAGCCGAGGAGTAAAGAGATACACATGCAGGGTTAACTTGTGCACACCCAAAATCTGTATGTGAAGTATGCTGGAGGGGTCAAAGTATCTGGCCATGCTTCTCAGCTCTCACCTCAGCAATGTAACCACTACCTTTCAAATCACTGTAATACTGTTACACAGAAATAGTGCTCTTGGATAAACTGGAGTTGCAAGGCTTTCATATCTGACAAATCTACTGAGGTCTATCCAGACCTAAGGACCCTATTCAGTGGGCAGACTTGGCTTCAGCAATACCACATAATCTCACAGAGACCGTGAGTGTTATTTCCTGCTGCATGAATCAATTGAGCCTTCATGCTACTCCTTAAAGTTCATGCCGTTAACGTTTCCAAACCTGAAGGTCACCGGTCTCTTGTTTGACCTGCAGGAACGAGCCGCAGTGCTCAGATGAGCTGCCACAGTCTCTCCAGTTTAATAACCTCACACGGTGTGCACAGAGACTGCAGTGACTGATTAACAGGGATAAAAGGTGTTTAAAGCCTGTACAGCACTCCGCCTACAGAACGAGGGCTTTAGTCCATTCGGCAATTTCGAAAGAATCTGATTTCATACGGCGCTGTATTGAAAACGGCTTAGCACTGAATGAAACCAAGTCTAAATTTAACTGCATGGCCTTCAGTGAGCCACTACTATGCTTATTAAAAGCACTGGGTATGCCTGGCTTCTGGTTCACTGTATATATGTGTATGTGTGTGCCAGCCAGTGTAAAGTGACCAGTGTAGTTCACAAAGTGACCAGTGTAATACAATATCACAGTTAATGATGCCTCTACTGTATGTTTCTGCACTTGCTGTACATTATAGTTTGTGCTCTATAAGGGTGTGTCAACAGTACTAGACATTTTGCTGTGGTAGAGGAAACAAGTTCTGGAAATAAATCCCACTGGATGTGCAAACGTAGTGATGTGTAAAGGAAGCGGCTATAGCATCAATATTCATACCTCAAAGGCAGGTTCGCCAGACGCAGAGTGATTTCCTCAGGTCAGAACTGTTTCTGAAATAAACTAGAGTGACTCGTCTTGTAAAAGCTTCCATTCTTGAAAGCACTGCTAGAGAGAAACTGAAAATATGCATCAATAAATGGGCTCTATGCACTTCATGTGTACCAGCAGATCAACTTCCTGTTTTTATAAGCAAGTCAGCAAGCAGATAAGACTATAAAATAAGACTTTATAAGATGAATGATTCTCCTTTTCTTATAAACTTAACACTTTTAATCTAAGAGTCTGGACTGACATGACGGTACAATCAGAACAAGTCACCAAATCACCAGCAGTGACTTTACGTGTGTGTGAAAGTGCAGCTGTGTGTGTGCAGGTGTTTGTGTTGAATATGTACAAGCTGTATATAAACCAGCTGTATTATGGAAATATTGTTAGTTAGAAGCAGTCGTATCTTATCTAGAACAGAATGTCCTGATCAGACCCTGCAAATCTTTGAAGACCAAAGTGCTTTTAGCACTTAGACTCTAATTGATGTCATAAGTATTCTACCTCCTTTACAAGCTCCTGGTTCTTAATCAGAACCAAATCCAGACCTGCAGCTTCAGGAACTGAACAATAATCACATTAAGTCTCAAAGTCCTGTTCTCTGGTCTGTTCCTCTATATCTCAGGTCCAGGAATGAAATTTTGATTTCAGAAGTGGGAGAGGGACACAACTGGTTTGATTCTGATGGAATTAATAAATATTATTAATATTTACTACTATTCTTGTATTAATTATTAATAAATATTAATACATTACTAACAAATTATTCTTAGTAATACTTTATTAATAATTACTAGTTACTCTTAATAATATACTAATAATAACCATTAATAATTATTAGTAATAATAACATAACATTAATATTAATCAGTAATAAAATATTCAAACATGATTAAATGTTAATAAACTGTTAAAAGCATGTAGCATAAAATTATCACCCAATTCTGTGTTTCACCTTGTTAGTCAACTTCACTCCAACTCATTGCCACCAATTTTACACTTATGTTTGGAATGTGAACCTAATTTACACAGAATTATACCTGGAATGATATATACATATTATATACATGGATTGATAAGATGCATTACTGCTTTCTGATTGGCTGTTTGCGGTGAATTCTGAGTGCAAGAGCATAAAAAGATTTGCGAGCATGTGGGAAGCGTTTGAGTGTGCATGCATGCTCCACTAAATGGAAGAAAGAAAACCAGTGAGTGCTGCGTGAATCACGCTCTTGCACTTAAAAAGTGTGCTCTTGATTTTTGCCAGTGAACCAGATGGAGTGACAGCAGGGATGGCCAATCACCCGTTTTTAGTTCTCGTGTGAAAAATTCACGTTCTCGCACTAAGTGCGTCGTGAGTGTCCAAAAGAAAGAAGGTAAATCACCTCGTACGCACGTGTGAGTTTGCGAAGGGTGTACGAGCGTTTAGAAAAATA
>BRDA01009190.1:159007-180392 GCA_036984385.1 Crenuchus spilurus | reverse complement strand
ATATTGACATTTGCCATCTCCACATCATTGCATTCAGTTTTTATTCACAATTTGTATAGCGTCCCAACTTTTTTGGAATCCGGTTTGTATTTAAGCGAAATACCACACTGTCTCCCGATGGGATGCATCTCACAGAGGTGGTGCTGAATTTGGCACAACACCGGATTATGCTTTTTGGAATTTTATTGATGAGGTGCTTTTGAATTAATTGAGCGAGTAGGTTTGTGTGTAGTTTCACTGATGAGTGGGATGCTGCCCACAGAATTTATTGTGCCCCACCTGACTTTCTATTCTAGAGAAGCCACTGTCAAGATCTACTAAGAGTAAGGATGCAATTTAGACACACACACTGGTTTTCCATAAGAAATTGGTTATTATTTAGGACAGCAGTCTGTTACATATTCAGGGACAGTTACACGTTTTTATTTTCACATGGAAAAAAGTGATAGGATGTTCACAAATATAAACGGTATTCAAGACAATGATGTAATGTTGACAAAGGAAAAGGTAGGCAGGGCTATGTCAGCTCTGTACAGCATCCTGAGGCAGTTGAGGTTCTCGGCCATTTACTTTCATCTGGTTCCTTTCATCGATTGTAATGAGAAGGAATGAGAGAAATTAAGGGGCAATTTGGTTGGTGTAGAGGCTGTGAAATACTTGTCGTGAGCACTCGCCGTGTGCACAAGCTTTTCACGATAACAATGAAATATGTGGAGATTACAAAGGGAGCTGCACTAGGTCAGTGTGTGGACTGGTAAAGTGCAGTTATTTAATCTGAATTGGCCAAGTTTACTACAGAGTATCAAATCACACATACCCCTGCCTCCTCCTTCACTTCATATTTATCTTTTCTAGTAAAAAAACCCCAAAACAAACCATGTAACTCCATGTCAAATTGGGAATATAACAGACTTGGGTATGTACTTACATTGTTTTTGTCTACAGCATCAAAGGGGCTTAACATGACGGGTCTGAAACCGTCGAATGACCACTAAAATATTCTAAATTCAATGCATATCACGCACGCATGAATAACATCACCTCAGTACAACAATCACTATAGAAAAGCACATCACGTCATGGAAGAAAACAATGGGATTAATTTAAAAAAGGTGTTTTGGTTAGTACTTTTTTATATTTAGATTTGTAGAAATGACCACATCACGTCTAGATGAAATGCAATGCTGTGACGTCCTTCAATAAAAATAAAAGGTTATAATAAGCAAAAATCACTCACATTTCCATCACACAGGATACTGTGTGATTGGTATTAATCTCAGCTTCAATGAAATCAATCGCATCCCTTCAGAAACCAAAAAGTCTTAAAACACATCCAATTTAGTTTGTCTTCTGTAACAAAGTTATACATTTGCAATGCAAGGTTGGCACGATTATCAAAATATATCAAACCGAGAGGAAATCTATGCATTAGATGATTGAACTAAACACTGTTTGCATTAAAACGTGACCTGTGCACTGGCAACTCGTACTGACTCGTATGCAGTAGGAATAAGAGCAGAGGGAAGTATGAAAATGCATGTCGGAGTCACACACGCTGACAGGGTGGATGCTGTAATTACCATTAACATGAGTTTTAAAATAGCAGGTACCAGGAGCTCTGACTGCAGCAAACAGGTTCTTTTGTGCAACGCTGGAAAACAGTCAAAGGGCAGTTTTAATTAGAAAAGCAAATCAATGCCTTGAGCTACATGGCACCTCCCTCAGCTCTGCAGCTCATGAAGATCATATGGCATGTGAGTGCTCTGTCTTTAAAGCAAGATCCTGCACCTTCAGGGCTTCGCATATCAACAGCATTGGTAGCAGTGTTGCATTTTAGCATCTTGGGGTAGTTACAGTACGGGCGAGGAATTAAATATCTCTACAGGCATCATCAGTTGGCCTAGTCCATTCACATTCTTGGTGAGTTCACCATGCTAAACCCAGGACAACCGATTGCTGGGCAAACACTAGGACAATTTAGAGTACCCAGTTCACCTGAAACTCCACCCAAATGGGACTCAAACCCAAGACTTCAGCGCTCCGAGGCAAGCGTGGTACCCAACAAGCCACCATGCATGGTTAGTGATTAGCCATGCCTCAAGCAAAAAGGGTTTGTAATAAAGGATCGTAGTGTGAGCTTTCCTGCCATTACTACTTTCGCCATTTTCCCCTGGCAGCAGTGGACTCGCAAAAGGAGACAGTCAACACAAAAGACCTGCAATAAACTAAACCCGATGCCATTCTAGACAACCCTTCTGAAATTGCAGTACCAGGGAAGGTTAAGGTAAGTGCAGGCAGGGTCGTAGTACAAACTAAGATGAACTTTAAAAGTGCCCACTTTTACAGCTATTCTCGAGATATGTTTTGAGTGTTTTAAGGTAGGAGTAGCTGAAACCTATATGACTAACGTCTTCTCACTGCATATAGCAATAATGCTCAAATGCAGCATCCTTTGCTGCTACGTATGTGTCTTACATGTGGGACAGGTAGCTCTAGACTCTCAGACACTGTAGAGTGAAATTGTTGTTTGGCGAGTGGAAATAAAACGCTGGGTGCAAATCAATCAAGCCACGGTTTTGTTCAATCAATGGCAGCAAATAAAAGTCCTCTGGGCTTATATGCATACGCAGCTCTCTCCGGCATATCCAGCCTTTTGTCAACAAGACAACAAGGCGGACTACGTTTTCGTCAAAAATCCAATAGCGCAAGATCAAACTACATCCAATCAAACGTATTCAAACATTCGCAGACAGTAGTCTGTAGGAAGTCAAACCAAGAGGGCTTTAGCACAAACACAAAACAGGAACAATCATGAAAATGGTAAAAAATAGATTTGAAAGGAATTTCTAATACAAATATTATATATATTATGTAAGGCAGTGTAATAGTAGCTATCCTGTGAAGCAGCGTGTCTGGAGATGTAGTCTTCGTCTCTGTGGTGTTCATATATATGTGTGTATTTGTTCATTATGTGTGTGTATTGGAGGGGGGGTGGTGATGGGAATCAGGCGATGCCGGAGGGCACAAACACAGCTCGGCATCGTCCACGTTCAGATCGCCTAAGTGTCTCCACTCCTAGGTCTTTGGCACCTGGATAACGTCCACAGCGGGCCGGCGATCATCGGCCGGTAGGGTTTGCGTTGTGGCGTGAGCGTGATCTTTCCAAACCAATGCGCCGGTTGTCTGTGTAAAGAAAAGACAACAAAGAACAGTTAGGTTCTACTTCAACCACATCAAGAAACAATACAGAGAGCCAAGAGGGAGAGAAGAGCACGAAGGCGAGGATGCATAAACAGAACAGGCAGAGGAGGGGAACAACAGGAGCGATGATGGAAAAAAGCAAAGTCATTAAGTCAAGAGTGGCAGGGAACGAAGAAGAAGACCTGGATTGGGTCTCCTCATGTCTGGCGTCATAGTAACTCTATTGAATTTATCCAGCTCTGTGCTCAAGAGCTCCTCCAGCTAAGTCATAACACAGCCAGGAGAGCAGATACTTAATGCGCGTGTATACACAGCCCTGAGCGGCAAAGGCACAAGGCAAAAAAATGCACACAAAGCAGCTGCACACACTCATTCAAACACTCACGGGAAGCTTAGGGCTGTGGAGAGGGGAACTTAAACACACAAAGCGCTCACCCCCAACGAGTCAGGCACATTCAAAGGGAGGCTGCTGTCTCCAAACCCTGATATTGTGAGTTCTTTCCTATTTCACCAGTGTAATGCATTATATAGCATGTTCAAATAGTTTATTGCAATATATATAATAATATGACCATCTATGTAACAGTGGGAATAACCACCCTTGGCTTGGTGTTAACTCAATGGTGACTTAACACTGTCCTCATTTGTCCTGTTTATAATAGTGGTTAACTGGTCCACTGTGGGATTGCACAGAGTTGTCATTCGCATCAATGGCCCATGGGGCACCACTGTTACATCATTGGGAGGCATTTGATGTACTAGAAGTTCACCTTCACTAAGTTTGCTTAATGCTGGTTAGTAAGTATGCGCTTCCATTCCTTGTTAGCTACTAGGGCTGCGAATCTTTGGGAATTGAACAAATCAATCCGGAATCGATTTTTGGGGTCACGAATTGATTTTTTTCTAATTCTTTCATATCCGAACGAAATACTTTACTTTACCGTTGCAATCTCTGCAAATCACATGAGTCACGTCAAGCCCTTTCTTACCCGGGCCGGTTGACGGTAAAATCCGGTGTTTCCAAATGGTTGCTTTCAAAGACCGCGGCTTGGCTTGCATGCCTGTACGTAGCCCGCGCTGATTCCTTGTTTTGCCTAGCACTACGGTGGCTGAGAAGGCACATCCGCACCCGCAAAATAAAATATTTTTTGAAAACAAGAATCGATTCTGAATCGTTCAATGTGAGAAATGCGATTTGAGCTCGAAGCAATTTTTTCCTGCACCCCTATTAGCTACATTAGCTCCAGAAGCTCTAAAGAAGCAAACTCTGGACAACAATTATGTCTTAGCTCATTGAATAAAGGTTAACTTTGATTTTGGGCCCAATCATCGCTGACTAAATGTACCCCAGAGGTTAGGGTAGCTTATTATGAACACTGGAGTCTTCTCTTCCAAACACGATGAGAACACAGAAACCGGGCCGAGTCCATGTGGAGGTGGTGCAGATGGTCCTTTATAACCCCAATAAATTTACACATCAACACAATATCCAAGTCACCACACCCTCGCCAGCAAAGCGCTGGCATCCCTGGACATGCAGTGACTGCACCTGAGCACCCAGGCTCTGCGCCAGTAGATGAGGCTGAGATGTAGAGGCTGGACAAGACATTGTTTAAGAGCTCCATCTATCATTTCGGGTAACGAGCTAAGAGAGCATGAGTGACCAAGCCAGGACGCTGTCCATGGGAGCAGGGACAGTGCTAATAACACCCTCAATGATGTCCTGCAAAGCATGAGAGTCTGTACTACAGATGGTCAAATGGAGGGCAGAAAAAGTGTAAAGGAAGCACAAAAAGAAGCTACAAAGATGGGGGATTGGCGACTGAGGAAGCCCAAATTGCTTCCAGTTGCGTTAGCCAATGTTTAGGATCCTGACCCTTGATCTTCACTGAGGCTGATTCTGAGTCTTTCGTTCACTTTCATTTCATTCAGAAGTCACAGAGGAAGACCGGCTCATCCTTAGATCTCCATTCTCATTCCACTTTAGGAAAGGATGCCCAAGTGTGATCTCATCCCCTCACCACAAAGCTCAGCATTGGTGGTTCAGTGGTAGAATTCCCGCCTGCCATGCAGGAGGCCCGGATTTAATTCCTGGCTATTGCACAGCCAAACCTTTGCCTTTTTGTTGGTCTAGTGGTAAGGATTTGGTGCTCTCACCGTTGCGGCTTGAGCTTGATCTTTGGCGAAAGAGTTGTTTTGTTCCTCATTAGTATAATAAACAGTGTCTCATATGTCATGCAGAAGACCGGAGTTTGATTTCCGAGATGAGAAGGTGACATTGTAACCAGAAGGATGCTGTTTCAATTCCCTAAACCAACAGGGCATGACTGAAGTGCCCTTGAGCAAGGCCCCTAACCCTCAACTGCAGGCAATGTGCTCACTGGCCCCTACTTTTCACTAGTGTGTGTATTAGTCCTTGTCCATCAAATGAATTCTGGTGCAGTGAACCTGTATTTGTACCAGTTCTGATCAGAACCAAGGATGAGTCTTCAGAGGGCGTTGCACAATGCATAATATTACTAAACAGATCCTTATACTTGTAGTAAAGCCCAGAATATTTTTTTCATGTATCAGCATATATCACAGGACTGATGTTTGAGTACTGCAAGGGATGTTCGCTGGGCTAAACCCTCAATGTCTTTACATTTTATAGATGTTCCTGAACTCCAGACAACAGCAAACACTCAAGAAGCACTTTGTGCAAAACGCCTTTTCTCCACAACTTGATGCCAACAGCTGGCATCGTGGTTCATGCTGAAGAACCTACTATTCGCTCCAGCTGTAAACAAACATTTCAGGTTCTGGACCCAATTGATGTTGATGGAAAAGCACCAAAAGGCTCAAAATTAGATGCATGAATGTGAACGTAACGAGTTCCACATTGGTGGAAAAGGACTATGTCTGTTAATTGCACGGATGTGTCACTTTCACTTTGCACCCCCGCTGCTAATTACACACATTGGTGGCAGCAGTGAGCAAAGATAACTTCAGAAGTGTTGTGAGAATACACTCATCAGTCTTGTTTTTCCTTTTTATTTGCGATTCCTATGAACACACCCTTATTTCTCCCTCAGTCTATTGCTTTTACCCTCAGACCTAGTCGGCATTCAAAGATTCCGTTTGGAGAATACCATCTTTCGCTTCTAACTATGGGGTCAGCTGGGCTCCATCTATGTGGGAGGGAGAGAGAAAGAAAGATTAAAGAGAAGAGGGACCAGTACAGTGAACGAGAGCGGATGAGAGGCAAGAGGCAGTAAACACAAAAGCTAACTCTAAACGGGTCTAAACGGTGCTATTGCTTTTCAATTGCTTCAAAAATGCCCATTTTCGTAGGTATATTGAGGGCCAGTGCACAGCCTGTATTGTTTGGTGTTTTGGGAGGCCTAACAACAGTTCCTTATGCCTTGTGCTCTAAATTGAAAATGGAGGAAGAGGCACAGTGGATAGGTTTGGGCACGGAGCAACAGAAGATTTAGTGCATCTGGTAAGTGAAGAAAATAATGTGAAAAGCAATACTTTGAGATGATTGCCTAGAGCGCAACACACTGAACAAATCTATCATTAAAACAAATGGGCGGGAAAAGGAAAAATAAAGACAAAACCCTTCGATACGAGATCACTCTGAACGGCCCTCTTTCATGTCTCTTCACTTGAGCTTAAAAGCTTTCGTATCTACTGATGTAAGGCACCGGCCCATCTGGCCAAAACACCCATCTACGGGAACAATTGCGCAAAGAGCAGCTATTGCTACTGGGCGACGAACATTACAGCTATTCCTCTACAGGAATGAAATGACATCCACAAAAACACATCTTCAGGAAAAGTTGGGCACTAATCACACATGTCTTGGGCTGTTTTTACCTGCTTCTCCCGGAAGCGACGTCTCCTAGACGAGCAGAGGGAAATGGAGAAAAGAAGAACACAGCACATTACAGCCGGGAAATGTCTACACTTCTGAAGTTAATTAATGTGATCGACGGCTTAGTTTTTCCTGTGTTTAGCACTGCGTCAAGGGGGATGAGTCAAAAGTGACACAAGGAGACTGAGGGTGTGTCATAATGATCTACAGCACAAGGAGAGACGAGAAAAGGCCTGAGGTTACCCAAACTAAAAGAGCAGAGGGTTACTAAACAGTTACCACACAGACATACAGCACAGACAGGGGTTTGAGAAGGACTCCTAAGGTTGGCTAGAATCCACTTTCATTGAGTGATGCATTGAACACGTCCCTCTGTGCAGACCACAACGGCTGTCATTCTCTCATAATTACATGAAGTTACATCACTAGGAGACCCTTTTCCTACAAGGATGGCTGTGTGAATAACAAACCAGCTTCAATCACTCTGACAATGTAAACACAGGTAATTACTTCACTGTTAAAGAAAATCATTGTGGTAAATATCACATCACTTCTATGAAGCAGGCATCACAATATTTCCACACAATTTCAATTACAAGCGATTTGTTTCTATAAAAAAGACGTGATGCTGTTTTTAATCGTGGCAAGACAGGAATCATACAAGTGGATAACCTCATAGCTTTGAGAACAGTAGACAATAATCGGGATTCATTTATAAAAGACTCTTCCTATCCCTGCCCTCCCTCCAGGCCAGTGCTCCACCAATACCAGAATATCATCCAAGTAAAATAAAATGTATATTAAAGGGATTTAACCCCCTGGAGTCTGAGGATGTTTCACACACTCTGACATGTCCTGACTTTTTACAAATTACACACATCTAAAATTATTTTCCCAAAGTGTTACACAGGCTTTTGTTAAAAAAGCAGTAAAAGTGTCATAAATCTATATTCTGATTAAATCTGCTCTAAACTTAGACTTTCCAAAAACCTGTTTTTTGCTGATATATTGTGAAAAACACTCTAAACATTTCTAGCCAAGACTTTTGAGCTCCGAACTGAATAAACAGAGGTGTTGGCTACACACTGCTCATTACAGTTTTTAGACATTGTATGTGCTTTTATTTCTAAAGCTTAACTAATGTGAGTTGATGTGTTTTACTCATTCAGTGGTTCCTAGATTGAATATTTGCGAGATAAATGTGAGGTGAGAGGTCATATTTCGTTACTATGCTGCTGATGGGAGAGCCGAGTCCAGAGGGTTAGGGTTGTCAGGGTTTTTTTCAGCTTCAGTTATAGTTCAAAACTACCATTTTGCTGAGCAGAAGCTAACTCAAAGTTGATGCACAAGTGCTTTGAAGAGGGATATTCAGACAGGAAGGTTCAGCCTCATCTCCAACTAGGAGAAAATGGACAGTTAGAGGGCTGAGGAGGAATCTGATTTTTAGGAACCAAACCGACACACACCGTGGCCAAGATGCTGGGAGATGAATGTTAAAACCAAGCAATAAATAAAATAAATCACCATCATCATCATCATCATCATCACACTACTTTGAATGGGCATTTGTTGCCGGAATCAACAGTTTCTGTTAACCTGAGACATGTAAATATATACTGATCAGTGTTATAGACAAAGGTGCAGGGTTAAGATTAGGATTAGGATTAGGTATTGGGGGGAGAGTAAGGTTATGTTTACTTGAGTAATCAGCTCTAAAAATTAGTCACCTTGCATGTTTAATCTGGTAGTAACTTCAGGCTCCTGCAGATGGCGCTACAAGAAGATGCTCAGGCTATAAATACCTGCAGGGTGTGTGATGAGAAGAGGTGGTACAGTGCAGTGAATGTCTCAGATGTTAATGATAAAGGAGTGACTGTATTTGGGGGTTAAAGGTCAGAGTGTGAAGGAAGTAGCTGAATGTGCAAGTGTATGAAGTGTACGGTCATACAGGTCTACCAGCAGTGCTAACAATGCCAGTCTACAGGACATTCTCTACCACCTTAAACATGCATGGTGACAAATTTTTTGTTTGGGGACTTTTATCCACAGTAAGATCGACTGCAAAAATATTTACTTGCATGTATTGAGATGTTTCACCGTTATTTCACTAATAATAATAATAATAATAAATGTGGATTATGCCAGCAAGAGGACTACTTTGAATTCATATTTTAATTATATTAAAATTCCTTTTTCATACCTTGCCTGGTATGTTGTGCTTTTCGGCATCTTCACAAGTGACCAGAAAAGTATTCATGCCTACATTCTTGTCAGGCATTAAGCCGACATATTCAGGAAGCTTCTGACGAGCTGAAATTGTTTATTTTGAGGTTGAGACATGAGCTCTTAAGAGCACTCTCCACTGTAACTCAGGAAAGCGAGCAGACTCGGAGAAAAATGGTGAGGCAAGACATTGTAATCCTGCTTACGGTAAAGCGTGTGTGGCTGAAATTACGGATGTTAAGAGGAGCCGTGGGACATTTGTCAAAACCCAGCCATGGCAGAGAACGCATGCAAAACCTTCACATCAAACTAGCAGCGAAAGACCAGAGCTGGGAGTACTTTCCAGAAAAAAGCAGACCAGGGAAGTACATACGGAGGGCACGGTGGCTTGGTGGTTAGCACGTTCGCCTCTCAGCGCAGTCTTGTGGGTGGAGTTTTCATGCTAAATTACTCTGGTGTGTGTAAATGAATGTATGTGTGTATGCCCAGATATGAGTTGGCACTCCTGGGTGATCCCCCTAGTGCACGATGCGGTCCTCCAGGTCACTTCCGGTTGAGAAATCGCCAACGTGTGTGGTTGATTTCTAGCTGGTCTTAGAAAGGCGCTACGTAAGTGCAACCTTCATTCATTCACATGACGTCCAAAATAATGCAAACTAAAGCAGCAAAAGAAATGTGCCAACATGGCTCACCGAGTGCTTCCCCTTTACTTTTTTATCCTGATTTTCAATCAAAGGCCTCCTCTCTTTAAATGTGCACATGCACCTCCCCGGGTGAGTGACCCAGATATTTAATACGCCCAGTGCTCTCTCGTCTCACGATCTCTACCTTGAGGAAGTGCATTAAAGTTTCAGGATCTGATTGAGGAGTGGAGTCTGTAGCCTTAGTTAAAAGGCAGCATCTTAACAGATTTCGCTACAGGCTTCCTCGCTTGATGCCATCCCCCTCACTCTTCTGTGCATTGTCCTGCACTGCACTCTCTCTCTCTATGCTGGTCAGGGCTGAAAGGGGAGCTAGGCCTGAGAGTAATATCTCCTGACAGCTCAGCACACAATGCGGCACAGGAGAGCTGGAAATCACTACACATGTCGATAAACAAATGCTTATTTTTAGAGGAGAAAGAGGCACTAGTTTATCTCTGCGGTGGAAAGGCACTGACAGCTCTGTAGCAGGGACAAACAGGGGAAGGAAGAGAAAGTGTGGCATCCACTGAAGTCAGACAGGCCCACTCTTTTCCCCGCCTACAGACCCAGCAGCAGGGCCCTGTGTGATTAGAAAGGAAAATCTTGACAGACTTGCAGCCGCAGTGATTTCTCATTGGGCTCCCATGGACAAACGAAATGGTTTCTGAGCTGCAGGCCAGCTTGGTATCATAAGGAGCTTGGAAGAATGGCACATTTTGGTATGCTTCTTGACATTCCCAACCAAAAGCCGTCCAAGAGAAAGCTCGGAGAAAAAAAAAAAGGCCAAGGCACACACAAATGCACCAAACAGTCAGATGAGACGCACTTGAAAATCGATCATAGCCCTGGGCTAATCCACACTGCTGATCATCAACTCCGTGGTTCTGTGAGAAAAAGTGAGCTCCAGCTGTGATTTGTGTATGGCTGTAGACAAAGCAGGACTAAGGGGGAATCACAGCACACGCAGCTCTGCACAGTCATGCAGGTCAGTGTGTAATTGGTCTTCTTGAGAACTTTGTGGCGTGTTTTTCTGCAGAACATCTGGGAACGTCTGGAAAGCTGATGTTATACAGACAGGATCATTATAAACAGATGATTAAAGATATGTTCAGACTGTTAGCCCAAATCTGATTTTTGCTTATCTGATCCAAACTACACTTGGATGTGATTAAAGTCAGATTTGTACACATCCATCTCAGTCTGGAAGCTCTGGACACTCGCATCTGACTTCGAAGTGCCGTGTGTGTCACTCGGAACATGACAAACAATGATAACGTCAAATCCAGAGTGATGGGAATGTGGATGAGGACACCACAATGGAATCCCAGGTTGCCAGGTTCTGAAATACTCCACAGCCCACTCTCTGACAGAAAGCCACTCTACACAAACTTAAAACTAACTGTAAATGTTTAAAAGTCTAATAACAAACATTTGAGGATGTTTTTATCAACTTTTAAATATTCTTTCTTTTTTCTTTTCTATTTTATACTTTTGAAGCACTTCATATAATAATAATAATAATAATAATAATAATAATAATAATAATAATAACAATAATAATAATAATAAGCACCCTGAGTGGGTTAGCGGTCTAAGACGCTGACACTATGACCAGAGGATCGCAAGTTTGAATCCCAGTCATGCTGTTTGCCATCGACATCAGAGTAAGAATTGGCAGTGCTAGCCAACTACAGAGGGTTAACATTCTGCTCAACCATTTGGTAGAGCACATCTGAGTCACTATATCATATTGAAGAAGGTGTTGAATTTAACACAATGTGATTGTGCCATCTCTACCAATCGGTAGACGTATAGATAGGCTAAAAACATCCACTAGACATCACTAGAAATGCAATATTCTCTTGTCTGAATACAAACCAGCAATATGTCAAAGCCACCACAAGGAATAAACTGAATCAGATGCTGAAAAACCATTAGTGCTGTTGCGCCACCACACAGATGAGTGTGGTGTTTAAAAAGTGAACAAAAATGGCATCTTATTGTAGTTTTTGTGTTTGTAGTTTATGGTCTCATTTTACATAAAGTGTCATCTCACTGTATGATTCAAGTGTACATTTATAAAACTGTGAGCTCTTAAAAAACAAAGAAACTGCCAAACGCTGGCTGTTTTTATTATTGTCCCCACCCAATTTTTTCATGTTTGGTGAGGATGTTAAACAGATAATCAACGTTTTAAAGAATTAATCACCTGACTATACAGACTAAGACTGCACTACAGATACTCAGTTTGTCTACACAATGACTTTGCAGATCACAGCAACTTTTTTTACAATGCAATCCCCGGTAATTTCAGTAGAGCTGAGATGTCCACACCAGGACCTCAGTGTAGGGCAACTAGAGTGGAGCTATAAATAATCTCTCCCTTCAGTCATTATAGGGAACATAAGATCACTGGGAAATAAAATAGACAAACTGTTGCTTTAAAATGGACACAATACCAGGAATAATGTGTCTGGAGACATTTTCCTCTCATCATGTCTGCTGAAATTCAGTTAGGCTATGGACTGCAAGATAAGAGAGAATAAGACCCTGGGCCTGTTATATTTCAATGTTTAAGAAGCATATAAAGCTACAGCTCTCCTCCAATTGTGCTCCTCAGACCATAATCTGGTTCACCTCAATTCACTGTGCAAGTCCCGGGTTCAAAGACAGACAGTGACCACCAGGGCAGGGTAAGTCTCCTGAGGCTATTGAATCTCTGAGGGGCTGCCTGGAGGCTACAAAATGGGATGTCCTGTGTGAATCACATGGTGAGGACATTGGGCAATAGAGACTAGAACTTCTATGTATCCTCCAAGTTTGATGCTTTCCCAACAACAAAAATTGGGTCATCAATGAATTAGGTGACATCTGGACCAGAAGAAGAGAGTGTTTAAGCTATGGGTCTGGGAAAAATTGAAGAGTCCATGACAGGGATAAGATGGTTCATCCACAATGTTTGATGACTTGCGGATGCAGCATTTCTGGTAAATCGTGTCCATGGTTTTAGGGAGACGCCAATATTTTATTTTTACATATATCAGTGGAGCTCTTCATTCTGAATCAGGCGGTGATGCAGCAGGTAAGGATGCTCTCAATTGTCCCTCTGTAGAATGTTTTGAGAATGGGACAGTTTACTCATCCTCTACAGGAAGTGAAGTCTTTGTGGTGTTTGGTCTGTTGTTGGTGAGGGACCAGATGAAGTCACTGGAGACTACAAAGAATTTTGAGCTTTTGACTGCACAGTAGAGCCTGTAATATGCGGTGGACAGTGGTCTCAACAGGTCCTCTGTGGTAGTCTTCTCTGCACCAGTTTGCAAACTGCTCCACCTCTTTCATGTTTGTTGCTGATGACACCCACCATAGTATTATCATCAGTTTGTCCTCATGTATATCTATGTATTATGTACATATGCTTCCTTAGAGGGAAGGTGTTTGGTCTTCCTGACCAGCTAATTGAGGTGTGTGCTAAATCATTCATAGAAATCATTCAGTGAGGGCAAGGCATCACCATCATATGCAGGTGATGTTTGTAGTCAGTGATGGCCTGGATGCCTTGCCACATATTTTTGATGTCAGATGATTATCTGTGCCTCTCTGTTGGAGCAGGAAAACTGAAATGTCCCTTGCTGAGATGGTGGCTGCTTTGTTGTTGGCCTTGAAGGCGGCATCCCAGGGGTTCGCACCTCTGTAGTCATCCATGGCTTCTAATGGACCATGCGGTGACCGTCTTGAAAGTAGTAACAACACTTGCTAATATAGGTATTCACAGCTGATGTTTATTAGAGTACTTGTACTCGTAAATGCTGTTGGTGTGACAAGTGAACCATGTATTACATGGTTTTCTGTGTTGTACAATATGGTTTACTGTCACCTGAAGTAGCAATCTGGGCAAACATAATGTGCTCTGGCCACTGTAGACGCAAGCAGCTATGGGTGGAGAGGTTTGATCAGCAGGATAGAGATCTTGCTGGGAGGCAGGTCTGTGTCAGTGAGGGGCAGATGGGGGTTCTGGGGGTATCTGTGGCCTTCCAGCCAACTCTGGAGAGGAGAGTGGTTAATCCATCAGGCTACCATGCTCCAGGCCTGGAGGGCTCCTTGCTGATCATCCAAGACTGATTGTGGCTCAGCAGGAAGCCGGACTGCTGCCGGCGCTAGTATAAGAGTTGGTCCTGCTCTAGTGCCAAATAAGACTGGGTTGGAACCTAGAATGTGGTGACCTGCTTCATCTCAGTCTGGTGCCAGCTTGCCTTGCCAGGACCCTAATGGCACAGAATCAGAAACTGGACCAAGTTTGGTGCAGCCTAGGTTGTTTTGTGCAAACCATGGCTGATAGCATTTATCCGTGAGAGTGAAGAATTTGTGACAGGAGCCTACTGGCTATGATTAAGGAGGTCAACCATTCAAAAAAGTCTGAAATTAAATATGCGTAATTATTCATAATATTTGCCTATGATTTGGCTGCAATCTCTTGTTGACTCCAAATCAGCTGCTTCAGTTGCAGTGACAGTCTAACAAAGGGAAAAGAATGTCACAATCTTGTTTGGGCTGACGTGTAATGTAGAGAGATGAATTAGAGGTGAGCCAGAGACGGGGCTTAGTCTGCAGACTGCTTTAAGAGGCCTGTACCACAGCCAAAGAAAACTGCATAGCTTGGAAGGAGCTTTGACTGACAGCAGGATAAGTAGACGGAGAGATAGTTAGACAAATGGATACTACGATATAGCCTGACAGACAGATGGAAGTGTAAATGGATGGTTTGGCAGCCATGATAAGGTAAATAGACTGATGGATCACTAAACAAATAGAGGAGGAAAATGCGTCGTGTGGGGAAAAAAAAAAAAAAGTCACGATATGGAAGTCATATAGAAAGATAAACACAGATGGTTAGGCTTGATATGGGCTAGATCGATAGATTGTTTTATTCTATTCCTCTTTAAAATGACATTGCATTTTGGACATGTCATGGATAATGAGTGAGGGACACAAGAAGACACGAGTCTATCTCCGTCTCCATTAAATCTGATGTCACACATCGTTGTATCACCACAAATGCCATCGGTAAAGAGGTCGGGGGCTCAATAAATCCAACTGAAACAACAGAACTCAGGCTACTAGTGGAGTCGTACTCTTCTAGCGGAGGAATACAAGTAATTTTAAGAAAACTCAACTGACCGTTTCAACCCTGCTTGCCTATTCTCCACTCTCACGCTTTCACCAGCAGAAATGAATAAGAACATGAAAGTGCTTCAAAGTTCCAGGAGAACAAACCCATGCAAGTTGGAAAGGTGCCCATTTTCCCCAAAGAGAAGTCAAAAGCTTATATGATGTCCATTAAAGCCATTCTGTATCCAGGACTCTGCCTCGCTCAATCCGAGGATGCTTTATGCAGACACACGAACTAAATAAAACATTCCATCACTTATTTATTTATTTACCTATCTGTCTTTTGATGTTTCTCTTGAAAAAAAAGAGCACGGAGATCATAGAGGGCCTGCAATCCCAAGCACCCTAGGGCCATTTGCTGAGCATGCTGGCCAGAGAGAGAAGGCTTTACTGAGTAAGTTCAGTTTCTGAATCATTCATGTCAAAGATGTCCCTAATGTACAGCAAACCCATTCACTGATGGGGTCGTATACCTCCACTCTTTCACCTCTCAGCTCCATCAAACCCAAACCTCCTTAAATGTTCAGAGTTATGGTGGTACTTTCATATTTACATCAATCACTCTACCATTACGCTCACCTGTGTCCACCTCTAGCCTGCTTTCTCTTTACATCCCTCACTCCTTGCTTCTTTGTAATACACACTACCACTCTCTTCTATTCTTTAGCTTCCAACATGGCACACAACCTTTTTTTATTCATCCAACCTGAGGGTTTAAACTCTTCACGCCTTCCTTCTCTTCCCCCAGTGTTTAAGAACTGACAGGCTAAACTAAATCAGGCCCGGTTCCACTCCAATCCAGTAGTTAACGTAATATATGAGGAATCCTGCTGCTACATGGCTATATAGCCTAAAGACTGCTCATTCTGCTAAGGAGTCATTTTGCCACGCAGTCAGGGTGTGGGTGCCAGCGTAATTGCAGCAGCTTCTCAATAAGAGCCCTTGCAGTTGGAACTTGGCTGACCCGAGGGGAAGTTGGGTTTTTTTTCGCCGTGTGTATGGAGTAACAACATGTCCCCACAGATGTCCCAGCGACAATGGATTTCACATGAATGAAAAATTCATCCGCACTGACTTATTTATTTGCAAGGAAGATTTCTGCAGGGGAGCCCCCCCAGAGATTGCACTCACATGCCAGCCTGTCGCCACTTTACCCGCAAGGTTTTCAATAAAACAAGCAAACAACAAGATTCCAACACCTATAAATAAGTCAGCATTCTTGAATAAAGTGCTGTACACAGGGCCTCTCCCAGGCTCCTCATCACTCTTTTATGGTGCGGCACGGACCCAAGCATCTCTGAACAGAAGGGCTGCAGAAGCATAAGAAGGCAAGGACAACACCACACGGGACACGACAACACCTCACCACTGCTCAACTACTTTGTACTGCAATATCATCTCCGCCAATGAAAAATTAAGCATGGTACTAGGTTCACCTATAGCATTTACTCCTATCTGGGATGCTGCAATTTTAATGTACTCCACCCACCTATGTCAAGTCTGTTTTTTCATTGGCTTTGAACATTCAGGGTATTAGCACGGCAGACGCGTTGTTATGTGTTTGTGAGTCTAGTTAGTGAAAGTTCCACATTTGAGCCTTCCATGCAGTGGAACACAAAATTTGTTGGATTGGATTTAGATTGGATTAAATGGGGTCCTGAGGTTATTTCTTCTTTTACAGGGGCTCCTCTGTGATTTCATTTACTTTTTCTCCTCGTCCTCTGAGAACATTACATGTTAAATGATCTACTGTTTTAGCAAACTCAGAGCTCGTCTGATCATTTTTGACCCATCCGGACATAAATCTCTGCATTTTTCCAGGCAGATGTCATCTCACGTTTTATACTACAGATTTTTTGGCTACTGCTAGTAGCTGTATTTAGTATTTTAACCTATACAAATGCCTTCGCAAGTCACAAACCAAAATATATAAATGCTTTAGAAGAAGCATTTAATAATCCACTTGGTCTGGAGGGATCATACACTACCGAGAGCATTAGGTGGAGGAAAAAGAAACAAAAGTAATAAATGCATGATACTGTCCACTTCCAGTTCAACATATTCTAAAAACAGCTAAAAACACTTAAAAACACTGATCACATTTTACTTAGTTTTTAATAATCATTTTAATTATTTTTAGGAAGCGTACAAATATATAACATAAAATATCTATGCAAAGTAGCCAGTATCGAGGCATTTTCCTAATCCATCAAATTTTTGTGCAGTAACGCATTTCAACTACTGAGTGCTGATTGGCTAGCGAGCAGCTCCACTTATTAGCTGAGCAGAGCCAAGGAGACTGAGGGTAATTTAGACACTCTGATGTACTGTAATCTGTCATGCCTTACCTTTTTTTTTTTTTTTTTTTTTTTTTTTTTTTTTTTTTTTTTTGTTTGTTTACACACATCTAAAATTACTTTTTCCCAAAGTGTTACACAGGCTTTAGTTCAGCACAAACTCAGCAAAAACAGTGTTAAAACAGTAAGAGTGTCATAAATCTATATTTAGCTTAAATCTGCTCTAAACGTAGACTTTCCAAAAACCTGTTTTCAGATGTGCTGATATATTGTGAAAAAAAAAACACTCTAAACATTTCTAGCCAAGACTTTTGAGCTCAGAATTAAATGAACGTGAGGTGACACTCTGTTTTCCTCAGCCACTAACCCTACACTGAATATTCATGAGATAGGTGTGAACACTCAAGGTAGAGGTCTTTGTTCAGGTGAGCACTCTTTGTTTATAGAGACCAAGTTGACATTTTCAAACATTCCTCAGGTGCTAACTTTCCACTGGCATGTGCCAAATTACCATAATGTTATCATATGAATGGCAGATTAGCCAAATGGGTGGAACAAAAAGGCTGGCACTCGTGGTGAAAAATGTGCCTCTGGTAGTATAAGCTTCTCTCACAATAATCTACAAATATATTTAGATTCAACCTAGATATATTTGAAAAGCAGACCCTTTAAGGTTTCCGGGGTGTGTTTAGTTTTGTTTCTAGGATAAAATCTTGCAGAGTTATGTAAGTGTGTAGAGACATGTAACAACATGAAAGCAGTGCTGATTGTTTTATGGTAGACAGTGCGTTAATGGGTATTAAGAAGAAATTACAATTTTGCACTAAAGCTCCATATCAGCCCATTCATTTTGGACTCCATCAGAAACGCCCTCTAGTGTCTGAGCAACCATGACAACAAGTGTCCCCCTGATAAACTAATCACATCCAAATAGGGTTATACACACACTCTTGAACACACATGCCAAAAGTGATAAGCAGCCCTGTCCATGGCACGGGCAAGGGGTTAGGTACGTTGCTCAAGGGTACTTTCATCATGACCTTCCTGAGGACTGAACCAGAGACCTGGTCACAATATATTCAGGTCCGTATTCACCAGACCACTGCTGGTGTTACGTTAGGTACACTACAGAGTGTAGGTGCCAGTCCACAGTCTTCTCTGCCTCTAAACATGTGTACCTACATAGTGCTGCCCACTTCCACAAAAAATCATCTTGCATGTGTTCTGTTCCATTTCAATAGCACAAGCATCATCCATCACACATGCCCATTAGTGGTCAAAACCAACCGGAATGTCCAAAAAGGTCCTATGATTGATTCGCTGACACAAAACTGTCAGTCTGCATGCCAGTGGCACTTTTGCTGTGGATACACTGGTCCTGCTGTTCGCTCCTCTCCCAAGGCTTGCCACATCGAGTCCTGCCCTGCGGCAACACACCTGCGTCCCTGCACCTTCCCTGGGATCAATTAGCATTAAAGTTTCACCCAGAGCTGGCCCTTTGACCACAAGCTCCGAGCTAAAAGCTCAAAGGCAGCCTCACCCAACTGCACTCAAGTTTCCATTGCAGGTGTAAGAGAAAGAGACTTGGATGCATATGCTTCCTGTACATTGTCAAGTCTGAAGATTCCTGTCAGAACATTCCCTGCAACTTCCACTCTATGACTCCAGGCCCATTTACTCCGCCTTCTCCTCTCCTCAATCCCTCTTTTCTCCGGCATGCTGTTTCACGGAGGTGTCACAGTCAGTTCCAGCCTGAGGAGGGGTGGGCTGGGGAGGGGGGCCCAATTGGGCATACCTGCGCTGGCTCCCTCCATCTCCTGACGGCATCCTTCACATCACACTATGGCTTTGGCCATGAGATCTGACAGATGTGCCCTGTGTACAACACCCCCTCCCTCACCCACCCCAGCGCCTGCTGCCCAGCAACACTGCCTGACAGCTATCAATAGGGATTCCAGCAGAGCCGCAGGCAGACGGCTGGATAAACACAGGGGGGGAAGAGGCATAAAAAAGAGAGAAAATCAAAGGCCGTACAAGGTACCCTATTATCCCCAAGAGCTGGAAATAATTTACTGGCAATTTGTGACTCATTTTGGTTTCCTTTGTGCGAGGGCACTATTTGTTGGAGCGGAAAAAAAGGGTGCCTGTTCTCATATTTAAAATATAAGGTTCTCCAAAATGTCACAATGACCCCCACACTCCTTCCTTTCTATCCCTGTGTGCTGTAATTCTATACACTCAAAGTCAATGCACATTGATGCAAGTTTGTATGATTGATGGCACTGTACCTGCTTTTTGGAGCCACAGTGACTGTGATGTATTGTGCATATAAGGACAAAAGGACGGGTAGCAACATAATATTAAAAAAAAACAAAAAACAATGGATATATATATAGCCATGCAGTCCTTGCACTAATGATGCCTGGTCCATTTTACTGTAAATCCATAATCATGCAACTGAGATGCTCTTCTAGCTCATGTCATAAATCATACAGACAATCAGTGATGCAGCCACACTCTGCCAGACGTCAGCTCCATCCAGCACTGCAGTCCAGCAAAGCTTAAACATATACATACATCAGACCAGTGATGACCATATGTGTAGTGGTCTGTGGAACATAATGTGTAGCCGCACTACGTGGACTGGGAGGTGAATGAACCAGGTTGTATTGAGGACGACACTGCAGGTTGGAGAGGAGAGCAGGTTGGAGACTAAAGGTCCTTTTGTGACAACTCCACTGGGGGAAGAACATCTGGTAAACCGGCTGCTCCTCTGGTTAACATGCTACCTCAAGTGGCCTTAACTCTCACGTGCACGTACACACGCGTGGCAATGTGCCATATAGTATCAGCCATGATTTACAATACACTTCATATAAGTCTTAACCCTGCCTATAAATGAGCAATGATTCATTGTTTACAGATTATTAATCGTTAACTGAAATCATACTAACCCCCTGGAGTCTGAGGGTATTTCAGACACACTGATGTACAGTGGTAACCCTACTTACGAGCATCCCCACTAACGAGTATTCCAGGTAACGAGTCGAGATCTCTGAATATTTTTGTTCCAGGTAACGAGTAATATTCCAGCTAACAAGTAGCGTACATTTCTTCAAGTATGCCAACCGCTAGGGGAAGAGGTCAGTCAATACAAAGTGAAAGCGCCTGTTGAAAGCGACGCTAAGGGAGCAAAATGTAGTGAACAAGAAAGTTAGATACATTTTACTTTTACTTTTCATATGATAAGTGTAACCATGCAGCCACCAGCCTACACGAGCACCGTCGATCTCCCTCTCATTAGCTGCCAGCCTACATGAGCACCGTCGTCGTCTCGTTTATGTTTTAAAAACCCATATAAACACATTATTTAGCATATTAAAGTATACTGTATATTGGCCGGCTGACACAGATTAATCAGTTTTACATGTATTCTTATGGGGAAAATGCATCCAGCTAACGAGTAAACCAGCTAACGAGCTCGGCTCCTGCACGGATTAAACTCGTAAGTAGGGTTACCACTGTAGTCTGACATGCCCTGACGTTTTACTAATTACACACATCTAAAATTATTTTTCCAAAAATGTTACACAGGCTTCTGTTCAGCACAAACTCAGTAACAACAGTGCCATAAATCTATATTCTGAATAAATCTGCTCTAAACTTCCAAAAACCTGTTTTCAGATGTGCTGAAATAGTGAAAAAACACTCCAAACATTTCTAGCCAAGACTTTTGAGCTCAGAACTGAATAAACAGAGGTGTTGGCTACACACTGCTCATTACAGTTTGTAGACATTGTATGTGCTTTTATTTCTAAAGCTTAACTAATGTGAGGTGACACTCCGTTTTCCTCAGCCACTAACCCTGCATTGATTATTTATGAGATGTGGTGTGATACACTCACGGAGAGGTCTACTGTTCATGTTCACCTTAGGTTAAAATTCCACACATTCCA